>PVKC010003011.1:0-40689 GCA_004027635.1 Crocidura indochinensis | reverse complement strand
TATTATTAATTTAAATAGGCACTGCCATTAATATCAGAAACAACTGTAACTATGGGACAAAAATACATGGTAGACTAAACAACTAGAAAGTCATAATTTTTAGGATGTTCAAGAAGAAAGTGAGTAATTTCCCTCCTTCCTTTCTTTTTTCTTCTTTTTCTTTCTTCTTTCTTTCTTTTCTTTCTTTTCTTTCTTTTTTTTTGTTTTTTTTTGGGGGGCCACACCCAGTGATGCTCAGGGGTTACTCCTGGCTATGCGCTCAGAAGTCGCCCCTGGGGCACGGGGGATCGAACCGCGGTCCGTCCAAGGCTAGCGTGGTAAGACAGGCACCTTACCTTCAGCGCCACCGCCCGGCCCCTCTTTCTTTTCTTTCTTTTCTTCCTTCCTTCCTTCCTTCCTTCCTTCCTTCCTTTCTTTCTTTCTTTCTTTCTTTCTTTCTTTCTTTCTCTTTCTTTCTCTTTCTCTTTCTTTCTTTCTTTCTTTCTTTCTTTCTTTCTTTCTTTCTTTCTTCTTTCTTTCTTTTTTCTTTTTCATCTTTTTTTTTCTTTCTTTCTCTTTCTGAGTTACAAGTCTTTCATAGTTGAATTTCAGGCATATATTGACATTAATTAGGGCCATTCTCACTATCATTGCTGACCTCTCTCCACATGCATCCCATACCTCCACCCCTAGGCCCCTGTACTACTAGTGTAACGGGTTCATTTTGTGTTTAACTTGCTATAGTTTGGTTCTCTTGATGCTATTGTCCTTTGCTTTAGCATGTGTGTGTGTGTGTGTGTGTGTGTGTGTGTTTGTGTGTGAGATCTGGACAAAAATAGAGAGCTTGGACTTAAGAGGTAAGTGATTATGGTGCTGGAGCAGTGGCACTAGAGGCAGGGCATCTGCCTTGCTAGAGCTGACCTTGGACGGACCGCAGTTTGATCCCCTGGTGTTCCATGTGGTCTCCCAAGCCAGGATCGATTTCTGAGTGCATAGCCAGGAGTAACCCCTGAGCATCAACAGGTGTGGCTCCAAAACAAACAAAAACAAAACAAAACAAAAACAAGAAAAAAAAGAGGTAAGTGATCATATTGGACAAAGTTAGACATTCAGCAGCAGAAAGCCCACAGTAACTGTACTAAGAATCCAGTACAGCCTGGAGTATACCTTCTACCAAACTTCCAAGGGGAAAACTTGACTTTGAACAAAATTTCTGATATTGCATCCATATGAAAAATAGAAATGTATTTAAAATATTTACAATTAATCATTTTCATTTTGGGTAAAAAGCAGAAAAAGAGAAAAGTTTATCAGACTAGCAGATAGCAATACACAGCACATATGAGGACACACAGTATGGTGGGGCAAGAAAGATGTTGCTCTCATGGACTCCAGGGAACCAAGAGAGTCCAATGCTTCTGGAAAACAAATTAAGTGCATAAAATGAGAGCCATACATGTTTCATTGCTACTTAGTTAAACTTTTTATGATTTGTCTTAATATTTATGTAAAGAGATCTTTATTGTGTCATTATTTATACTGATCAAAATTGAATACAAGAAAATTTTCAGTGTTGAATTTTAAACTACCAAGTCATAATTTTGTGTCTAATGCATACTAAATTAATAAAGTAACTATAATAAGACATTAAGTAAAAAATTCAGAATAGTCAAAATAGAGGGTAGTGAGTGTTAAGTGAGTTAATTTCATTTGAACCTCTGTTTGTATAGATTCCTTTTATTCTCCTCACAACATTTTGAGTTAGATCCTATTACTGTACTCATTTTGTAAGTAAACATGCTGAGGCTCAAATTAATTTTCCCAGACTCAAGCCACTTAGTAAGTGCTATAATTCTTAGTATTCTAACACTTATTCTACTTTCATATTTTCTTCACTCATTATGCTTACTTTTGCAATCATATATAATACCTCATGTTTAGGATAGTACAATCTATTCATACAACAGTCATTTTATGCTCTCCCAATAGAATATGTGCCTTCCCAAAAAGCACAATTATCCCATATAATTGTGCTCAAAACAAACCAGTATAAAGATAATATATTATGTGGATCCCAAATCTTCTTGGAATTATATGGAGTTATTAAACTTTAAACACTCCAGTAGAAGTGTTTAATGCACACACCTCTACAATATCAGGAGGTTCTTGGGGCTGGAGTGTGAGTACAATGGGTAGGGTGTTTTCCTTGAGCACAGCCGACCAGAATTTGATGCAATGCTGGGCATCTTATAAGGCCCCTGGAGACTTCCAGTAATAATTTCTGAGCACAGAATCAGGAGTAACCCCTGAGTAACCCCGAGTGTGACTCAAATCAATCAAACAATCAAACAAACAAACAAGCAAAAAGCAATTTCAGGAGGTCGGATATTCCCACTAGACAAAAAGTCTGTTTTCTGGCTAAGAATGAATTAGGTGAGATTCCTTGTAGATAAAGCATCTTCAACTACTTACATTACTGGGGAAAAAAGACAAAAATAGGAGGAAAGCATCACTTTTATCTTCCAGAATAGTATCTTAGTGAAGGTGAACCCTGTCACAAAGATACTTATTACTGTCTTACCTCTGGATATCTGTATATCAGGGTGATGGAAACAGTAAAATTTAAAAATATATAAACATTTTAAAATGTAGGGGGGAGAGGGAGTTAACTAAAACACAGAACTGACATACTTTACATGTGGTAGGTCTTTCTGGCACTGTGACCACCAAGCACCAGGAAATATGACCCCTTTCTCCAAATCATACATGATGGTGATACCAGGGTAAATGCATGTGAGAAAGGGGTGAAACTTGGGTGAAAGTACCAAAGAGAATAGGCCTCATAACAGTGCTATTTGATTACCCATTTTTCTTACAGTAGATAGGCAAGAAAGAGGATGATATAGTAAAAGACAAATATAAAAAGAAGCCACTTTGTTTCGGTTTATATCTTCTTGGTGAGTGACAAGTTATTTTTAAAGGATTTTAAAAAAAGACTAAAAACTGAAAATGCAAATACAGTTATTACTTTAGTGAAAATCGGTTTTAGCACAAGTATAAATGAAGATATAAATTCCTTTCTATTTGATTGGGGAAAGTATTATTATAGAGAGGAAAGAAACATAAGTCAAGGGAATGTTTAGTACATGAATCTGTGGTTGGAAAGACCTTGGAAGAAAAATGGCTCATTTTTTCAGTTGTGTTCACTTCCATATAGAAGCTGCAGTAGAAGGAACACTGTGCACTGCCTGCTGGTGCATTAGGGAGAACTGTATTTCTGAGCATACATAAGAGAACAAGATGTTATAAAATTCATGCACTGCTACAGCTCATTTGCTTTGTTTCTTGGAATTCCCCATACGTCCTCACCCGAAGCATATACTTCAATAAGCTCTGTTTTCTGATTTCCTAATCCACACCAAAAATACAAGAAGTGAGGAACAATATTAAATTAACAGCTGAAAGCAGAAAGAAGTCCTGAAAATAATATATTGGAAAACACATATGACTAGGCAGTATTGGCCATATAGCACGAGGACAAAGCTCATATGTCTCAAAATCCAGTGTCATGATGTTATTTCACAGCTCAGAATACAGTAATTTATATTAATCATAGTCACCATTTGTCATTGAAATGTATTAAATTATATTTAATAAAAGGGATTTCCAAATTCTAAGGTTTTCAAAACCAGATCTGAATAAAAGAGTTTAAATTTTGTCCTTTAAAATTAAGTCTAGGAGTGACAGGAAAACATTAACTCTAGGGCTGGATTTATAGCACAGTGGGTAGGGCATTTGCTTGTATGCAGTCAACCCAGGTTCAATCCCTGGCACCCCCTATGGTCCTCTGAGCCTGCCATGACTGGTTTCTGAATGCAACACCAGAAGTAACCTCTGAGAACCACAGGGAGTTGGCTCCAAAACCAAACCAAACCAACAAATAAAATTAACTCTATAACTATTCAAACATTTAATTTCTCCTTTATGCCCTTTCTTCTCTTACAAAGATCCATTATGCTATAATGATACATGGAATATTCTTTTGAGAGATTTCATAGATCAAATATCAAACTGAAATAATCTCAGGAGAAGTAGTATATACTAATCAATATGCACGCTCTGTGATGAATTAACTATAATAAACTCATGAGGAAATGTGTAGTCCACAAAAATCCACCCCAACTTGACAGGAAGAGGAAGGTTCTGAGTTCTAACCCATTCACAAATAAGGCAGAAATCAGGTTGCTAATTCCTTAGTTTAGAATGCAGTCACCTCTGAACAGTAGACAAGAAGCCTTTTCTTAACTGTGAGTTCAGAATGATGACTCACATAGATTATAGAATTTAAGAGTTGAGAGAAAACCATGAAGTCATCTGCATCATTCTCAGATGTTGGTGTCTAAGATCAAGTCACGAGGCTACTGTGGAAGGCCTACAAAACGCACAGCATTGAGTCCTTTTGTGTATCCTGCTTGTTTCTGTTTTCTCTGGGAAACTGTCCATTACGTAAGGCAAAGATACACTGGGAGCAGAAAATCTTTCTCTCTTCCTCTCCAATTCTTCAATATAATCGCATACATCTACCCCTAAGAATATTGTCACTAAGAAGTTTAGAAAAAGTCTCTCTCATTTGGACTTTTCATCATTCTAAACTTCTCCCATAGCATAGTCCATCTAGAAAACACAGCAGAGCCTTGCTCTTCCCTCAGGGATACTGCTGAGAAAATGAGTGTTCTGTCTCCAAGAGGACCCTTGAAGCATATGGAATTGTGCAGTAAAAAAAGATTAGTGTGGCAGTCATTCAAAGAAGAACGAAGGGAATAGAAAATGAACATTTTTCTTCTTGTGGATGAGCTTTAAAAGGTGAATAGGACTTGATATGTCCTCAGTCATAAAGTCCTGGATCCTATAACAAATGAGGCTACTGATTTCTGGCCTCAGTTTTACCTCAGAGAATACAAGGACTCTCTGAGCCTTTATATTCTGTGTTCAATACAATCAACTCAGATTCCCTCAGTAAAATCTCCCAAAGGTGGGGCCAGAGAGATTGCATGGAGGTCAGGTGTTTGCCTTGCATGCAGAAGGTCGGTGCTTCGAATCCCGGCATCCCATATAGTCCCCCGAGCCTGCCAAGAGCGAATTTTGAGCATAAATCCAGGAGTAACCCTTGAGCACTGCGGGTGTGACCTCCCCCCACCAAAAAAAAAATCCCAAAGGGCAAACACTTTCCCTGGATTTTTTTTTCATTTAAAATAATCTTTATTTAAGCACCATGATTACAACATAATTGTGGTTGGGTTCCAGTCATAAAAAGAACACCCCCTTCACCAGTGAAACATTCCCATCACCAATGTCCCCCAACTCCCTCCTCCTAGATGTTTTTAAAGTTGAACAGACGCTCATGTTCCATTCCCTCTGCCCGTTTGATTGTTATTTCTTCACAGGAGAAAAAAATCTAAAAGAAAATTCTCTGCTGCTCCAGACTGCCAGATGGATCCTAATCTACTTTCATTTTGTGTGGCTTCTGTGCAATCCATGCTCACCTCACACCTCACCATAGTAATGAAGACTAAGTGGGAGGAACTATGTAAACAATGGTCAAGAGAGTACAGGTGTGGAAGGAAATGTTGAGAAGGTGAAGACTCATTCAATTCAAGTGGAAGATATCCTGTGAGTAAGATAATTAATATCAAAATATATAGATTTTTGTAAGAGAAAGAAGTATGGCTTTTTTTTTCAGAGACTAGCTGACTTTTTTTAGAGGTCTCATCATTATTTTTGAAAAGAGATTTTGCCAAACGTTTTGGACCATCCCAGATAAGGTCTTACAGTTCCCAAGAGAAGATTCCAAACATAATCAGCATCATATATAAAGAGAAAGACCAAGTCACTAGATGATCTTGTGCTTTGGTCCATATTAAATACTCTGTGTTGAAAATAAAGACAGTAATATGTCTATTGTAAGTTGCTGTATGTGATTAAATAATCTGATGCAAGAAGATTTCCAATACAGAGTATAATAGATTAGCTTTTCTTCTGCAATCCAGAAATATTATTCTTGAGAGTTCTGTATTTGAAATTAGATCCAAAAATAAACAGAGAAGAGTGTTAGAGATAGTGAAGAAAAAGAGTCACAAAGATAAGGAAAAAATGATGAGAAGCATAGATCTGAAGAAAAAACATATCACTTTAAAATCTTCACTGCAAAATTTGCCCTCTCTGTTTTCCTGTCTGATGTTACATTTTGCAATATAGTACCAATAACTTCTACTGCTTTATAGTACACTCACACTAAATGGCTTCTGAGTTTGATTTACAACCTTAGCAAAGTGCAGGCATTTAATCATTCCCAGCAGCTGTTTGAAGTCCTGTATATCACCATTCAGGAGCTATTATCCAGGAAGCATATTTAAAGGGCAGGAAAGCAGGTGGGTTGTTAGGCAGCTGAGGTTCTGAGCTCAGGAACTGGGCAGTTCACTTTTAAGCCCTACAATATTCTCCTTTAAGGGATCCGAGGATATTTCCAGGTTATTGAGAACTGAAGGGAGCAATTAGTAGCCTTAAGAGTTTTATATTGAATGAGAGGAGGTGGCTTAAAGTGCTTAAAGTGTAGCTTAAAGCACACACATTCAAAAAGTCAGCTACGCCCCTGAGAAAACTTTAATCTGAATGCAATATATACTCAACACCAGAATTAAAAAGTACCTTTGTAGATTCTCATCACCATTGAGTATCAGGAAATGCAAATGAAATTAACAATAAAATGTCACCTCACACCAGTGAGAATGACCTATTTGCCAAAATCAAAAAGGAAATAAATGCTGTGGGGATACTGTGATATAGGAACCTCATTCACTACCGGTGGGTAATGTAAATTGCTCCAGCCTCTATAGATAACAAGTTGGAGATTATACATTTTTTCTAATTTTATTGTAACCCAAGTTCTTTACCAAGTTATTCATTTTATCAAGTTATTTATTTATAGTTTATTTCAGGCATTAAATATTCAAACACTAATCACACTACCATATAATTTTCTCTTCACCGCTATAGTCCACCCACCCACCATCAGAGCCTGCCTCAATACAGGCACCAATTTACTTCCTATTGCTTGTTACGACGCAAAGACAAATGAAATAAAAATTTAGGTAAAAACTGGTCAATTTGAGATGATTGTTACATCTTTCCATGGTGTTAGTAAAGTCAGTGTCTAAGATTTACTGGGCTGTAATTAGTGTTAGTTGAGGCTTCTGTGACACTGTTTAGGTTCACTGACTTGGTAGATGACTATGTAATTTTTCTATCAAATTTTCTGTGATATTAATGGACTGACACTAATATAAGATATCAAAGTGTCTAGAATTTATAAATCTAAAACAAATTTGGTGGCTTGGAAGTTTTGATAAGTTTAAGTCACAAAGTTGGGCTATTATTTCCAGAAGGTGTAGGAGGTACCATTTGGCATGCAGTCCATGAAGGAAGGGGAATCTGTCCCTGTCCTTTTTCTGTGAAAACCACAGAGGTATCAGCCAGGATCTGGGACTACTTGAGAAGTATCAACTGCTATTATTTTATTTTGCAGTTTGGTGAAAGAGTTGGCCTTTTTTCTGCCAGGAAGACGGTAGCCTCAAGCAGGAGTTTGCACATGTAAGCTAAAAAAAGCTTCAAAAATTTTAAATATAGATACCATCTGTGTCTTTAGACCTATGTTCTTTGCAACACTATCTACAGTATTCAAAGTTTGGAAGCAATCCAATTACACAAAAACAAATGAATAAATAAAGAAGGAATAGTACACCATGGAGTACTACTCATCTCTCAGAAAAAAATGATATTTTGCATTTTATCACTATGGATAGACCTATAATATGTCATGATAAGAGAATGACAAATATTAATGTGTCATATAAAGAGAGTAAGCAAAGAAATAATATCCAATAAAATAAATCTTTAATCTCTGACCATAGAATTAGCATTATGAAAGGCATGGGGATGGAAGAGTGGACTGGAAAAGTCCAACAATCATGGTGGCTGGGTAGGTGAGTGGTTTATAGGTACTTTGGTGGTAAAAATAATGTGGTAATATTGCCCCATGAAAACTCATATACATTTGCACACATGACACCTAATGTTCCCTTAGAGAAAAATAGCTTTTAATTGTTACATACCTTGTTACATACCTTTCTTTGTCTACTCTGGCCTATTGAAAGTTCATCCCACCACCCAGCAGTTTTGAGTAATTGAGAGCAAGCTGAGTGACAGCTGCTCTATCTAGGCCATGTTCTGAGAAAGAGGAATTTATTCCTAGATGCTAGAATTTTTTCACCATCAGTGAAGACTTTTTTTTTTTACCTATAAGAAAATAAATGTAATATTTTTTAATCTCTTGGATTTATATTTGAGGATTTGTGAAGACCTGCACGGCCTGGAAAAATAATGTCAATTAAAGTGTGTCTCTTGGTTCTTACAGTGCCTCCCACTGCCAGCCAGACTTCCTGGGTCTACCTTTGTAATGATGCTGTTGTGTTTCCTGACATATGATACCTTCCTGATGGCAGTCCCTTGTTAGGTAGGAACTTGGATGGCCATATTACATCAGAACCAAGCCCCTGCTGTTTTCAGTTCCTTTCAGTCTTTAGGAAGGGCAGCTCTAAAAGGAAAGCCTTCCAGGGCTCTTCAAAAAGTGGATGTTGACAGTGGTTACAAAGCAGCTGAACTCTGGGCTGAGTGGATTAGAGTGAGTGGTGAAGAATGTCTGATAAGGAGTTTTTGTGGAGGAAAGGGGGATTTAAAAGAAATATTTGACTGACCTCAATAACAAGCCATGTATACACTCACTGACTTGAGGAAGGCTCAGAAAATCCTCTGACTTCCTTTACTCATCAATCAACTGCTTTTCAGAGACACATAACAGGACTGTTCAATTTATAAAATCTTTCAATAAGGAATCATGTCTGGGGCTTTATAGAGTGTAGATTAGAGAGAAGAGACAATGTCAACTGAAGTGTAAAAGAAAGGAATGTGTGTTACACATTCTAAGCTATATCCAGATTTCTTGTTAGACCAACATTTTTTTTAAAGGGGCTGTACTTAGTGATACTGTGTAGGGGTTTCCTGTGGCTACTCCCAGTGATGCTTAGGGGACCATGAGGTTTATATGCCCCTACGGTGAAACTCAGTGCCCTACCAATGATCTCTCTGACCTAAGATTGCTATCTTTTTATTTATTTTTTAATTAGGGACATGTGTGGACTAGGCCACACTTGTTGATCAGTGCTTACTCCTGGCTGATCTCTCTGATCTAAGACTTTTATTCTTTTTTTTTTAATTTGGGACATGTGTGAAGTAGGCCACACTTGTTGATCAGTGCTTACTCCTGGCTGGGTGTTCAGTGATACTCCTGGGGGTGGGATTTGGGGCCCAACATGAGGTATTGAAGATGCAAGACAAATACCCTACTTGCAGTCCTTTATCTCCAGCTCCTATACTAGGACTTTTAAAGATCAAAACTAAATAAATTTAAATATTAAATTAAATATTTAAATATTAAATATAAATATCTATATTTTAAATATCAAAGTTGTTGCTTTAGGACAGAGATCAATCTCTAATGCACGAGGCTTCTGTTAAACTGGACTTGTCTATAAATAGATGGGGTACTTTTTAGGTCTTTTGAGATATCCAGTGACTTGTGCAAGCTTGTTTACTGATAAATCACACAGAATTCTGAAAAATTAGAAAAAGATGAGCTATGCATTATGATATGTTTTGGTGGGGAGAGAAACTTTCCAAGACGTGTTCATGGTGACTTAGCTGTGAGTACCAAATGGCTTGATGTTCAGGTCTAGGGGTACTACTCCAGAATTACACTGGTATACTTCAGGGATGACCAGGCAAGACCACCCCCAACAATTCTTGAGAGACTTGCAATTCTAGGGATCAAGCTCAGGGCCACCAGCATGCTATTCCAACCCTTTGAGCTATTTCTCCCCACTCTGTATCATGGTATTTTTCCTCTGGAGTCTAGCCTGAGATAAAACCTACTATAGTCACTAGTCAACTGTAGTATATGAAAAAGTTTCCATAAGATTATTCTTGGATTTGTTGTATATAAAAATATTTCCTTAGGATTGTGTGTTCTGTGACTATTGCCCCACCTAGACCTTCCAGGTGGGTGCGCTGTGGAGTTAGCAGTAAATAGCTTGATGGACGGGGAGAGGGACCTTTTGCGAAAAGCTGCTTGCAGGCTGCAAGAGGATTCTCTCGCTCTTTCTCTTTGCCCAATCTTTTGCACCCTAACCTTCTTGTCTGTGTGGATTATTATTTGCTGCGGATAAATATTACCAAGGTCTCCCCCCGAAAGGGGATAGGGAGATGGGAAGTAATTTCTCATTCGTGGATTCACAAATACTCAACAAAGGATTTAACAGCACAGATACATTACAATCAACTGTGTGGCTTTGGATAAATTATCTACCCTCTCTGAGCATAACTTCATAACCTGCAAAATATTCATATAAAAACTCTATTAATAATCAAATCATTGCCTACTATAAGGTAAACACTTAACACTTCTCTTTGGTTCATTTCCACTCTTCTCAATCACTTGGCGATAGGAAAAGTGATCATTACCAGAGGAATTTTATGAATATTTTTGTGGTAAGAGCAGCTCTCCATTTTCTTGAACCTCCTTCATTTTCTTCAGATTAGAGATAAGTGTTGCCTGTGTCATAGTTTGAAAAGTACAAAACCAGGTCTGGGGAACTTGCACACAGGTTTAGGTATAAGTTTTGCATGTAGCTGATTTCAGTTCAATCCTCTGCACTGTGTAATCTCTTGAACAGTAATGGATACAACCAAGAAAGTCCCCAACAACTGCTTGCTTTGATTCTGAAGATCCCCAGAGGACGTATTGGTCCCTAACATCGTCAGAGTCTGAGCAGCACCACATCCTTGCCCTAGATCCAGGAGTGGACCCCATAATTTCTTCATGGTATTCTGGAGCACCCTTTCACAAAAGAAAAGCACAAAATCAACCTTTTCTTACTTCTTTTTGCCTTACCAATATTTGGCACCAAAGCAATAAAATCTGTGTCTTTTTTTATGCCACAAGTTCTTATACTAAAGCAAGTCAAAGTGGATAAGGCACAGATCTACTGCTATTTGCAAAAATCTCTTTCATGCTCTGGCAAAAGCTAAATATGTGCTTCAATCAGTTGGCTTATTTATAGTTTGAAGAGCTATATCCCACCTACTGCCTCAGGAGTTTAATCATAAGAACAAACCTACTTTCTGCTCATCTCACACTGCCAAATCACACCACAGAACTGTCAGGACACTTGCAAAGTCAGCCCTTTGGAGGTTACCACAGGTCAGCAATAACTGGTGACGTTTGAAGGAGTTGCTATCTCCAGCATATCCATCAAATAAATTACTATATGGCGTGAGGAACAAAGAAGAGCTGAATGCCTTCCCAGAAAAAAAAATAGAGTGGAAAAGCACCTGCTCCCTAAGATCAGATATATTCAAAGTTGTTTTTATTGTCAAATGAATAAGCTTGTCCTTGCTTTCAGATTTGTGAAGGCAAGAAGGATAAGTACCCTAGAAATATTCATCATCCCATGATTAGTGTGGAAAGCTCAGAAAACAAATGCTGATTTTGGACCATCGGGAATTTTAGGAGTTAGATGACTATAGCCAATCAGTGTGCTTGTTTTTATTGCCCTCCCCTCAAACCCCCAAGAGTGTTGGGCCAATGATAGTAAGGACTTGCTACTACTAGTTCTGTGCTCAGCAGTTCTTACTGACACTGCTTAAGGAATCATTAGCAGGGCTGGAGAACAAAATGAGATCGACTATATTCAAGGTCATTGCCTTAACTCCTGTACTCTTTCTCCAGTACTTGTGTTTACTTTGTTTTTGTTTGTTTGTTTTTACTGCCTGAAGGAGTAAATGAACACAGACTTATTTCACTAAAGAATCACATTTTGCCAGCATGCCATTCACTTTTTGGTCTAACTAAAGCAGTGAGTCTCTCCTTATGTCCTTTCATCTCACTCAAATTAGGGACAGGAGAGACTCTTGGCTCTGAGCCTTCAAAATCAACTTAACATCTGTGTATCCAACTTCTAGTAATAGTCACCAACAGAAAAGCACAAGCAATAAATATATGTTTATACTGGACCGCCCTCTGACTCTTGATTCGGAGAGTGAGCTACAGAGGTGTGGAAAAATTTGAATTTAGACACCTTAGGCACTTTGCACTTAACAACTTATCAGTGATTTATATTTTTATAATAAAATTTTAAAGCTCTGAGATTAAGGTAGGACTGAGGTCATAGGTATGGCTAAGTAGAAAAGATAGAAAAAGCAGTCTTTATACCAGAGAGTATATCTTTGTTATATATTAACCTGTGTACAGCATAGATTTCTGTGGGACAGTGTTAAAGATTATAAATATTCTTAGATGTATATCAAATTAAATATTTGTTAATATATTTAGTATATATATTGGTATATATATCAATATCAGTAGTTATTGATATATTGATACATTTCCATAAACTGGCCCAAAAAGATTCCCAAAGAGGGCTTCAGTTCTCCTAAAGACTAGAAATATGAAAAAATTCTTTATGCTATTAGAGTGCCCAGAAAAGGGATGCTAAATATTTTACAATGCACAACACCTTCCAACGCATCAAGAACCAAGCAGTTCTAAATACCAACTATGATTATTTTGAGATTTACTGTCCCTAAAACTCAATTCCTTGCCCCAATGACTCATCCACACACACACATGACTCATCTGCACATACTTGGTCACCACCAGGAAACTCACCTACAGCCTTTCTGCAACTCCCTGGGTATTTTGAATTATCAAATCACTCAGAAGCTAAGCTCCAGATGTCCTCAGAATAAACTTGAAATTGGAAGCCCAAGACTAAGTTTTTCCATTGATAAATCATGTTGCTCCTTGACTAATGAATCAACTCTCCTTTTCCTATATCTCTTTTTCATATTTTACTAGGAGATATTAAACTGGACAAATGGAAAAGAGCTTTAATCAGAAAATAAAAAGGCTTAGATACCATTAGATCCTGTGAAATTTTATGGTATAAATATTACTAAGTAAAGAGATATGATTAACTAGGATCCAATTTAAGGTTCTTCCCTAGAGAAATTTGAATCAGCTTAGCATTGTTATATTGTACTGGAGCAATGAAAATTCAATAACCCTATCCCGCCTTTTGAAATTTTTCTACTTTTTCATCTAATATTTTTATTAAATTTGGTTTAAATATTTTATATTTTTACATTAATTACTGTATGCTTGTGGCATACACTTCCTTTAAGTTTTGCATGCCAGCCAAATGATCCATTCTCTTTTGCTTGTTCTATCCCTATGCTTGACCTTTTGGCTCAGGGTCCATAATTTCAAATCTAGTTGGTTGTGTTTAAATTCAAATTGTTTGCCCCTTGTTCTGAAATGTGGTAAAAAAAAAAGAGCCTAATGGGTTCATTTTCTTCTTATAATAACTTCTAAGTACTTGAAGTAGTAATCAAGTTACTCATCTGCCTTTAGCTCCTTATTCTTATGTCTTAACTTCAACCAACTTTGAATCTTTAATATGACTGCTGATTTTTGAGCTTTTAGTTTTGAGAAACTAAAAATAAACTGATGAAATAATTTTCAATGTATATTTTATTTTTTATATTACAACTTAAAAGACACACTTTAACCCCTTTAAAGTACTTGGGGACCAGTTGATTTACACAGAACTAACTTAATTAATATTGTTATTCACCTTAAGATTTTTACTAATATGTTTGCCCTGAATGTTTTTCTTATATATTGAAATGTAATTAAGACAATAGGTAGGGACACTAAAGCCAGGTTAAAGCTTCTTGCAATAACTAAACTGAACTTACTACCAGAGAGATCTTTACAAAATGGTATAATATGATTATAATTATGATTGTGATTTTTTAAAATTTTCCCAGATAAGGGGATATTGATAATAACACCAACTACAGAAACTCTTATCAAGTATATTTTTCATTCAGGATGCTAGATATTTGTCTGATTTAGATTTTTTTAAGGTAAACCACGATTACTTATTGAACACCAACTATTGCTAACCTATGTTAGCATCTCCTACACTTTACAAGTGATATGTTGTGCATCATACGAATTTAAGCAACTAGCTCAGAATCCCATGTTTGAACTGCAAGCAGCTCTGATTTGAAATTGATCATGTGGCTGGCTGTAAGTTAGTCAATTTGTCACTATTCTACTCTGTGTCTTAATTGCCATCAAGAGGGACAGTTGAGATTAATACTTGTGGGGCCAGAGTGATAGAAGAATGGGCAGGGTATTTGACTTGCTCATGATTGACCTGATTTTAATCAACAGCACCCCATATTGCTCCCTGAACACTTCCAAGAGAGATCCCTGAGCACAGAGCTGAGTCCACTATATATGACCCCTAAAATTCTTGCAATAGTCTATGTATGGATATCATACCCATTTTCATTTGTGAGATTGAAACTCAGAATAAAACAATCATTTGACCAAATTTAAATTTTGCTTTAATCTAATGAAATTCAGTGAAAGTGACATACCTGCCCTTCTGTGCACACATTTCCATCTACAACAGTCAGCATTAATGAGTAATTTAAATGGTTGACCTTAGAAGGAATCAGGAAATACATATATATTTAAAAAATGGAAAATTGTGAATTCTGAATCATTCCAAGATACATTTAGTGGGAAAATTCAAAGGGTTTAATGATAAATAGTGTCCCTTCAGTACCCATGTCCTACTGCACCATATAGTGAAATACAAACACTACTGTCTGTTAATTTCATTCTATGAAGGAGTATATGGTGTTGATTTGATTCAAGTCATTAGGATCAACCTGGCAGGCTCAGAAAACATGGAAGTCAAACAATTCTTTGATTCGGGTCATTTTCTGAAGTCCAAGCCCAGAGCAGCTGAATCATATAACCCAAGCTTGTAAAACCTTTAGCCCCAGAGAAAAGAGCTTTGCATTACTCACTGATCTGAACCTTTGCTAATAATGTATGGATCAAGATACATGAGATTTGCAGTTTTTATAAATATTAATAACCAGTCTAATTTTTAGTAAACCTTTCATAGGAGACTAGCTAGTTGCTTCTTAGTCTTCTTAGACTTCTAGAAATAACCAAGTAATCACTTGCAAAGTTGTTCCAACTCTTTCAGAATTTTGAGGATCATATACATTAGTTATGTGTGACAGGTAACATATTTGGGGAGAAGAAAAAAAATGCTTAGGACACATGTGTAGGTAGTTTATGTTCATCATCCATTCCTTTGTTCAAATATTCTGCTCCTCTATTTATAATATTTTACCCTCTGTTTGTAGTAGGATGTTTAATAGTATCAACAATATCAATGACAATATAAGAAATTTACTAAGTACTTACCATGTATCCCAAAATGAGTACTATTTCTTAAATGAATTATATTATGCAGTCATTTCCACAATACTATAAATCAACATCCTTATAGTCCCCACCGTAGAGAGGGAACAACTGCGATTCAGAATGGTTGCCATTCCATTATTAGTGAATCATTTCATAGAACTCAGATTCAAACCTAAATGTCTTTGCTTCTTATGACCTTTAGTTATCAATGAGATAGCCTTTTCAGTCACTTTTTTGTTAAAATAAAGATGGTTTAGGGCAAATAATGTGGTATATTTTGAAAATAAAGCTGTCTCAAGTGGACCCATTCTTCAGGGAGGAAGAGTGTGTGTCTATGTATGTGTGTGTGTGTGTGTGTGAGAGAGAGAGAGAGAGAGAGAAAGAGAGAGAGAAAGAAAGAAAGAGAGACAGACTATTTTAAAAAGTGTTGGGGCTGGGAGTGATAATACAATGAGTAGTAGGGTGCTTGCCTTGCATGTGACCAACCTAGGTTTAATTCTTAACATTCCACATGGTTTCCTGAGCTTACCAGGCATGATTTAGGAGTATAGAGCCCAGAATAAACCCTGAGCTTTATTGGGAATGGCTCCCAAACAAACAAACAAACAAACAAACACAGAAAGTTGAGTGAAGGTATGAGAAATAGCATAAGTGTTAAAGGTGCTTTTTTTTTTCTGCATGTAGTCAACTACAGTTTTATCCCTGGTACTACATGTGATGCTCCAGATTACTGCTAAGAGAGATTCCTAAGCAACAGCTAGATAACCACTAAATACCACAGATATGGCTGACACCCCCACTCTTCTCCGAATAAAAGTCTAGTGAATTAGGAGCCTATAAATTATATCTCAAAATTCCCTTCATTAATCAGAGAAGTCTGAATGAGCTTAACATTCATGAACTGTTAGAGCTGAAAGGTTTTTCAGGGATTATCTAGTTTAAGAGTCTTATTTCACATGTGAAAAGCTGAGGAACAGAGAATTAACTCATTCAAGGTTACCACAATCATAAGTCTAAATTACTCCATCAAGATATTTTTTTACACCTGCATGTTTTCAAATATATTCAGCAATCTCATTATTATATAGTCCAAACACAAAAAAAATATTCTACTCTGATTTTATTTATGCATAAATAATCACTTACTGGTGCTCTGTGCTTAATCCATCATAGTAAACTAACATTCTAGAAGTTGCAACAGCTAAAACAAAAATGAAGTCAGCACAATTCAGTCCAAAACTTATCCACGATAAAGATATGGGATATGCTGAGTTTATGTTTCTTAATAGGCTGTTTGTTGTCATGCACCTGTAAAATCAGTTTTTTACCCTTTCCTTTCACCTTTTCTGAAATAATTAGCACAACTACCTTTAATTACATCAACCCTGACCCTAAGGTAATTTATGTTAAACTCTGGTTTATAAAAGTGACAAGGAAAGCAGCAGAGAGATAGAAGCTTGGCTGGCTCAGTAAGATCCAAGAAGGTGCTCAACATTCCCTGGCTAAAATGCATTTTTTTCTGTAACTCTGGTTTCTTGAGCATCACTCCTTGCTGCGGACCTGTCCCTTCCAGGGTCGGCACGAACACAAATATGGCAAATATCATGAATTACAAGCAGCTGAAGCAAGAGCCAATCAGTGAACACCATAATTACCCCACAATAGGCCTTCCATAGGAAAATTTTCTTACAGATATTTTATAAAAATATTTGGCACTAAGAAAAAACAGAGTATATTAAAATCACCAAGAATCCAGAAATTTGTGTTGAGGACTATCTAGTCAAATTCATTTTTATCATTGTTAACACATTGAACTTAGACTGTACTACCTAAACAAATTCTTTCCTTCCTTCCTTCCTTCCTTCTTTCCTTCCTTCCTTCCTTCCTTCCTTCCTTCCTTCCTTCCTTCCTTCCTTCCTTCCTTCCTTCCTCCCTTCCTTCCTTCCTTCCTTCCTTCCTTCCTTCCTTCCTCTTTCCTTCCTTCCTTTTTTCTTTCTTCTTCTTTCTTTCTTTCTTTTTCTCTTTTTTTCTCTTTATTTCTCTCTCTTTCTGTCTTATCTTCCTAGGCAGGTCTTCCCAGGTTCAGGGAATCTGGAAGCTACTTCTGGTGATACTCAACCAATCAGGTTGGATGTTAACTGCTAGAGTTGTGCAAAGACAGTGACTTAATGGTGCTTGTGGAATTCCAGAGTTACACCTATTGTTGTTCAAAAGACCATGTGGTGCCCAGGATTGAACCCAGACAGTGCATTTGTCAATAATCTTTTTTTCCTAACCCCAATATTCTGTTTCATAAAAAAATATACAACACTCTTTGATATTCTGAAAAACTGCTTGGAACCTAAAATTGCCTTTGAGGATAACCAACATATGGCCTTAAAATATTATTTGTGAATTGATGGAGTACCCTTATAAAAGAAAAGTTCACTATCTATAAAGCCATACAGTCCCAAACATGCAAAGTATACTTATGAAAAGAAAAACCAAGTAAGGACACTATCTACATTTACCTACTCTGATCCCAATTGGCAGCAAACAGCAGAAGAATCTTCCTGCCATAGTGATCTCTGTTTTCCAGAACTCCAGGGAATCCATCTATGAGAGCCCTCTTAATGCCAGGATCATCAGCTTTGAAGTTTTTGAACATGTCCAAGTTTAGCTGGCGATACTGGAAGTACTGAGCCAAGAGTCTAAAGGCATCTGATTGGTGAAACTTCCTGGCCCGGAGGAATCTCAGAATGAAGGCATCATCTGTACGTAAAAATCCAATGTCAGGCCTGGTGATAATCATGTCCCTGACTTGCTGAATGTCTTGATGTAAAATATCTGGGTTTTCATTCAGTTCCAGGCGAGCTTTCTCTATAGTCTCTGGACTAAGTCCAGCCTGTAAATGGGTCATCTTGGCAAAAACTCCTTTCCAAGTGCTTAACCTCTGATCTTTGAGAAGAGAGAATGGTCCCATTCACCTGATACCCTGCTAGAATTGTTACCCATATAACAGTTCAGTTTCTGTGTTTTACAAACAAGCTGCCTCTGAATTAAAAAAGTAAAAGGTCTTCTTTTGTCACATTACTGGAAAGCAGAACATGAGGATTCTATGTGGTAGTAGCCATCCAAAAGAGAAGCAAAACTGGAGCCATTACTAACTGTAAAACAAATAAAAGCAGAAAATTAAAATAGATATAATATAAAGTCTAGGCAAATTAATCAGAACATGGAAAATAGCTATATTATACTATGTATCTGATTGGAAAGTGTCTAAAACTTAAAAATAACTTGAAAATGAAACATATTATTTAGCTTAATTATTTATAAGTTTAATGCATAGTATTAAAGCACTTCAAATATGTTAGAATACATTTTAGTTCACTTACTAGTTATCATAATACCATATAATCTGATTAAAAATAAATTGCTATTGTCGAAAGAAACAGTAAGAAGATATGTCTCTGACATGCTGTGTTTAATTGGAATATTCACAGACTTATACATGACAGAGAAGTCATGGTTTCTGAACAGTTTATTTCTTCCTGTAAGCCTTTTTTTCCAAAATAAGTTTTCTCTCACAGAAATGTCCTCATCTCAACTCACACTTCTTTAAGACAATCGTGTATTTTAATGATTAAAATGGGACTTTAAACCTGAGGGACCTTAACCCCTCAGGAATCTAATTACTCAAAACTAAACTGAAAAAACAGGAGGTGAAGGAGGCAGGCTTATGTCAGGAAATTTGACCTTCAATAATCAAATTCAACTGTAATAAAAAGGAATCTTATGAATAGATAATTAGAATTGGCTTCATGATTTGACCTTGTCACTCTCCTGCAGGAAAGGTTTAAGGAAACTTATACTCTTGGTTTCCTCCCGACCTACACCTATCTGTGGCTTTAAAACTATTACAATTTATATAGATTTTCTGCTAGTCTACAATATAAGTGAGTGTTTTAATCCCCTTAGATACGTTGCTTATGTTCCTTCCACCTAAATGGTATACAGAGAAATACCCATACCAAGTCTTACTACAACTCTGTGATTTACCAAGTGTTTCATTATACAGTATTTTCAGGCATTAAATACTCAAATACCAATTTCATCACCAGTGTGACATTCCCTTTAATAGTGTCCCCAATTTTTCACCCACCACCTTCTTTTAAGCACAAACACGTTTATTTCATATTATTTGTTATAACACAAAGACAAGTAGAATTGCCGAAAGTTAAATCAATAAAGGTCAATTTGAAATAATGCTTATACCTCTTCATGGTGTTACTAGAGTTAGTGTCTAAGGATTTACTGAGCTGTGTTTGGTGTTAGTTTAGCCTGCCATGTTACTATTTAGGTTCACTGAGGTTGGTGGATTATTACATAACTTTCCCAACACACTGTTATAAAATGTTGAGGTATCATGCAGTCCAAGATTTAAAAATGTAAAACAAATTTGGTGGCTTGGTAGTTTGATAAAGTTAGTCAAAGAACTGAGCCATTTCTGTCAGCAGGTATGGTTATGGATTTGGACTGCTGTGGTTTATGCAGAAAGGGGAATCTGCTTCCCTCCTTCATTCTTGGAATTCCACAGAAGTATCAGCCTGGACCAGACTACCTGGAAAATATTGGTGACCATTATGTTCTTTTTCATCTTTCTCATTTTAGTATTCATATTTAAATTCTCCCTTATTGGGCTGATAAGAAAATACAAGGCTCTGTATGAATTTCTAAGCAATACCAGGTATGGCTCTAAAGATCACTGAGCACTAGTGGGGTGAAACTGTAGACCCTGGAACCAGAGGATCCAAAAAACACCTCATACTCTTTCCCTTGAAGTGAACCTCTAGCTAGGTTGGCTGAGTATCTACAGAGGTGACATCCAGGATACCTGAACTTTGGAAAAACCATCAATTAAAAAAATAATTACCTCAGTTTTCTGTTCTAAGCTGTAAGTTCTAAATATCAGAAAACAGAACAAGTATGAATGAACTTGGAGGTAATTTTTCCTAGCTCTTTAAAGTCAACAACATAAGAGGTAGAAGATTTATTTAAAACCTAATTATTATACAAAATGATGTAAAAATAAAAATATTGTTTTTCTTAATTTGCAATTTCTTTGTATTTTATTCATTGAAACCATTTTGATTTACAAAGTCCTTGCTAGTCGGATTTCAAACATACAATGAATCAGGGCCAATTCCACCACCAGTGTTGATCTTTATCTACCAATAATCCCAAAATGCTTTCTATACCACTAACCTTTGCCCCTGGCCTGACAGTATAACAAGCCCATTTTAAGCTTATATTGGTATAGTTTGGGTCTCTTGAGTATGTTGTAGACTTTAAGCTGTATATTTGGTTATGTTCTTTGTTTTATCCCTACCAATGCACCTGAGACCACTTGGCCTTTCTTTGTTTTTCTCCTCTTTCTTAATTTTATAGAAAAATGTAGAAATATCAGGTAAAACAAAATCACTAGGAATAAAAGTCCAGAACAAGACTGGTTTATGGAGAAATTTTATCAACCATTTAGAGTAAAGTTGCTACCATTGATCCTTTGACTTCCAAAACATCAAAAAAAAAATGGGAATCCTCCCTAATACCTTCTATGAAGCTAATTATATCAGGCTCATCCTCAAAGCTGACTGAGATAATACCAGTAAAGAAAATTACGGACCAATCTCACTAATGATGTAAAAATCCTTAATAAAGCCATAGCAAACCAAATCCAAAATCATAAAAAATTATACATCATGATCAAGTGGGTTTTATCCCAGGGATGCAAAGATATTTCAGTATATGCAAATCGATCAACATCATGCATCCATCAATAAAAAAGGATAAATACCACATGATCATATCAATCAATGCAGAGAAAGCATTTGACAAAATTCAATACCCATTCATGATGAAAACCCTCCACAAAAATAGGTGTGGAAGGAGCCTTCTTCCAGATAGTAACATCTACCTAAAAGAAGCCCATAGCTAACATTATTCTTAATGGTGAAAACCTTAAAGCATTTCCACTAAGTTCAGGAATGAGGAAAGGATGTCCAGTCTCTCCACTCTTATTCAATATAGTATTAAAAGTCCTAGCAATAGCCATCAGACAAAAGAAGAAAACTAAAGGAATCCAAATCAGAAAAGAGGACGTCAAACTATCTCTGTTTGCAGACAATATGAGATATATAATGAAGACCCCAGAGTCCATAGAAAAGCTCCAAGAAACAATAAACCAATACAGTAAAGTGGCCAGCTACGATACACATATACACAAAGCCATTGCATTCCTTTATACAAACAATGAATCAGAGAAAGAGATCAGAGTTCATCCTATTTAATATATAATCCAGAACTATGAAGTACCTAGGACTCAATCTGACGAGAGAGGTGAGAGATCTATATAAAGAAAACTTTAAAACACTTCAGAAAGAAATAGAAACCCCAAGAATATGCAATTTCTTAAAGAATTGAATCAACATATCTGCTTCATATTGCCTTTGTGTTAAGGAGCAATGAAAGATAGTTTAAATAATTATAAGTCATTTTCTAAAACAGAATAATAGAGTTTTAGGGCAGAAATGTAGTTAATGATAGAATATTATGCCTCACAGGTGCAAGGCCCCAGGTTTTATCTGAAGAACCATAAGTTAATAACAATATAATAATAATTTTATTTATAAATGTTTTCTTTATATTTATTTTTAATGTCAGAGAAACACCCTTGAATAGCTAAAGCAATCCTTAGGAAAAGGCATTACTTTCCCCAACATTAAACTGTATTACAAAACAATAGTTATCAAACAGCATGGTATTGGAATAAAGACAGATCCTCAGATCAGTGGAATAGGCTTGAGTACTCATAGAATGTTCTCCAGACATACAATAATTTAATTTTTGATAAAGGAACAAGAAATCCTAAATGGAGAAATGAAAGCCTCTTCAACAAGTGGTGCTGGCACAACTGATTAGCCACTTGCAAAAAAGTGAACTCAGATAAAATTCAAATGGATTAAAGACCTTAATATCAGACCTGAAATCATAGGTATATAGAACAACACGTAGGTAAAATATTCCATGACATTGAGACTAAAGGCAACTTCAAGGAGGAAACAGCACTCTCCAAACAAGTGGAAGCAGAGGTAAACAGATGGGATTATATTAAGCTGAGGAGCTTCTGCACCTCAAAGGAAATAATGCTAGAATAAAAGAGCCACCCACTGAATGGGAGAAATTCTTCACCCAAGACCCATCAGATAAGGGGCTAATATCCAAAATATATAAGGCACTGACAGAACATCACAAGAAAAATTTATCTAATTCCATCAAAAAATGGGAAGAAGAAATGAACAGACACTTTGTCAAAGAAGAAATACAAATGGTCAAAAGACTAATAAAATAGTGTTCCACATCACTAATCATCAGGGAGATGCAAATCAAAATAAAATGAGGTATCATCTCATACCACAGAGACTGACATATATCATAAAGAACAAGAACAATCGGTGTTGGAGGGAATGTGGAGAGAAAGGATCTCTCATTCACAGTTGGTGAGAATGCCATCTAGTCCAGCCTTTCTGGAAAACAAAATGGAGATTCCTCAAAAAACTGAAATTGAACTCCCATATGATCCAGCTATACCACTCCTAGAAATATACTCTAGGAAACCAAAAATACAATTCAAAAATCCCTTCCTTACACCAATATTCATTGCAGCCCTATTTACAGTAGCCAAACTTTGGAAACAACCAAGATGCCCTTCAACAGATGAATGGCTAAAGAAAGTGGTACATATACACAATGGAATATTATGCAGCTGTCAAGAAAATGAAGTTATGATATTTTCCTATACATGATATCCATGGAATCTATTATGCAGAGTGAAATAAGTGAAAGGGAGAAAGATAGACACAGAATAGTATCACTCATCTATGGGTTAAAGAAAAATAAAAGACATTTATTGTAATACTTCTCAGAGACAATAGAGACGAGACCTGGAAGGTCCAGCTCATTACATGAAGTTCACCACAAAGAGTGGTGGTGAGTGCAGTTAGAAAAATAACTACACTGAAAACTAACATAACAATGTGACTGAATGAAAGAAGTAGAAATCCTGTCTCAAATACAGGTGGTGGAGGTGGAAGATTTGGGGCATTGGTGATGGGAATGTTGCACTGGTGAAGGGAGGTGTTCTTTATAGGACTGAAACCGAACTACAATCTTGTTTGTAATCGAATGGTATAAATACAAATATTAATAAAAATAATTTAAAAAAGAAAATAGAATTCTTGGGGCCAGAGCAGTGGTGCAAGTGGTAGGGCATTTGCCTTGCACACACTAACCTAGGACAGACTGCAGTTTGATCCAGTGTCCCATATGGTCCCCCAAGCCAGGAGCAATTTCCGATCATATAGCCAGAGTAACTCCTGAGTGTCACTGTATGTGGCCCAAAAAGAAACGAAAGAAAGAAAGAAAGAAAGACAGAAAGAAAGAAAGAAAACAAAATTCATTTTTAGTTCTATTTCTTATTAATAATTTTTATTTTCACCAAAGTGGATTATGAATTATCACAGTATTATTTTAGGTACATAATGACATTGAATGAGGGGCATTCCCACCATTAGTGCTGTCCTCCCTCCATCCTTGTTCCCAGCATGCATCCCATATCGCCCCTCCTTTGCCTCCTAGGCTACAAATATAAGTGGTCCCTTCTGTGTCTAGCTTGTTGTAAATTGGGTATCGATTCTATTGTAGTTGACTTTGGAGTTGGATTTTAAGTCTGATCACTTTTTTATTTCTACTCAATGTTTGGTCTTGGTGCCGTCCATTATTTCCCTCTCAATTTGTGAGGCAGAAGAAGATGTTTCAAGGTATGTGGTTCTGTTTGAAGATAAGAAAAAGGAAAGAGAAAAAAAAGAAAGAGAATAAAGGGGGGGGCAAAAATTCAAACAAGCAAAAAACGGGAGGAGTTCTTGTAGAGACTATATAAATCTGTTTAAAAAATGGGAAAAGGAAGGAAAACATAAAAATAATACAAAAAAATCACCCTCCAAAGAAACAAAACAAACAAACAATAAACCTGGAAAGCATCAGAGCAATAAGGACAACAACCAAACCCTAACCATGTCCTAAATTAAAGACGAATCAAAGCACAGGGGAAAAAAGACAAAGAAAAAACAAAAGCAAGAACAATTACAAAATTTTTTTAAATTTAATTTGTGATTTTTTTTGCATAGGCACAGTAAAAATTGGGGAGGGAATTCCCCTGGCCTAAGAGATACAGGGCTTCTTCGCCTTTGAAGTATTCTGCTCTTTTTGAAGTACATGCTCTTTTACTCTGCCCTAGGTCCTTTTGTGATGTCTGAAAGTTTTCCACCTCATCGTGGATGATTAAATAAGTCCTCTGTAGCTAGTGATCTTAGTATTTGCACATGTCATAGGATGCAGCCTAGGATGGAGTCTTTCTTTACAGTTTCACAAGTTCTGCTCCATCACTGTTATTTTAATCAGTCTTCTGTAGTAAATTTCTCTATTCTCAGGGTCAGAGCAGTGGTGCAGTAGTAGGGCGTTTTTCTTGCAAGTGTCTGACCTAGGATGGACCACAGCTACATCCCTCGTCATCCCATATGGTCCCCCAAGCCAGGAGTGATTTCTGAGCACATAACCAGGAATAATCCCTGAGCATCACTGGGTGTGGCCCTAAACTAAACTAAACTAAACCAACCAACCAAACAAACAAAAAACTCTATTCTCTATTTTCTGTTACTCCAACACCTGAATTTTCTTAGCCTTTTGTCCACCTGTGCTCATTCTTTCTTTCTATGCCTGCTACTTTGGTATGATATCTACAGATTTCTGCCCCACAACTTTGCCACCTACATGTGGATACTGTCAGCCCATGGCTTGCTCCTGACATATATGACTACTACTAAACACCTCCACACAACTGTCCCCTAGACAACACAAACTCAATATGCTCAAAACTGAATGACTCATGGTTTCTTATTCTGAATTTTCACTTCTGCCTCCCCTGGTAACTGACATCATTTTCTGTGCTTGAAACCTGGGAGTCAATTATTATTCCACCCTCTCCATTACCACACATTTTCAGGCAATCACTTCCGCAATATTTCACAAATATGCCTGTTTTTCCTACACTTTCCTTCTCTTTGTTCAAGCTCTATCACCACTTGTCTGTTTAGCCCTACAACTTTCCCTCCAGAGCATCCTTTTGCCAATCTTTCTTCTTTCCAGTCCATTCTTACCATTATCATTGAAAATTACCCCAGTCACTCCCTGATTGCCATAGATCAATAGCTTCCAATTCTCCTAGATTGAGTTTAAAACTATCACATAATTTCCAAAATGCTTCATGATATGATTGCTCTATTTCTCTCTAATTTCATCCTTCCAACCATGAAGTCACCCTGGACACTTTATGTTTCTTTCAACTTCTGTGAGTCTTGGAGTAAACGCTCTCTTTGTTTAGAGAGATTCTTTTTTTTTTTATGTCTTTTTTTCTTTTCTTTCTTTCTTTCTTTCTTTTTTTTTTTTTTTTTGGTTTTTGGGCCACACCTGGTGATGCTCAGGGGTTACTCCTGGCTATTCGCTCAGAAGTCGCTCCTGGCAGGCACGGGGGACCATATGGGGAACCGGGGGATCGAACCGTGGTCTGACCTAGGTTAGCACAGGCACCTTATCTCCAGCGCTACCGCCCGGCCCCTAGAGAGATTCTTGATAGGCATCTCTGGATAGTCTCATTAGCTTTCAGGAGTAATTCTGGAGAATATTTGCTTTAGAAAAATTCCTCTAAACTTTAGAGATTAATGCAGCCCTAACCATAGAACTGTTTGATACACTGCTCCTCCCTTCCCAGACCCCATCCATCTCCATGTCACCAGTAAAATGCCTGAATAAAGAAGATAAAATCTGCTGGAGTGACAGTTGAATAGGATAGAGCACTTGCTCTGTATGCAGGAGTCCCAGGCTTGATCCCCAGTTCCACAGATTCCCCCAAACACCTGGACACAGAGTTGAGAGGATCATGCAACCACTGCCTTGTTTAATCAAAGAGCAAACAAAAGTCAAAATATTTTACAAAGAGGGTGAGAACCACACGACATAGTTCTTCCCATCTGTCCTCAGTGTCTAGAACAGTATATATTACAGAACAGGAGCACAATAAGCAGACAGTGAGAAAAGGAAGAAGTTAAAAAAACTGTTTCCAAGAGTGTGCAAGTGGTTTTCCTTACTATTTGAAGACTTCTATATAAGACTATACTCCTAACATTTGAGTTGCAACTGATCTTTCATTTCTTCCCTCATCTTGTTAGGTACATTGTAATTCAGTTGATCATCTCCTTAAAGCATCTGCCTAATGCTGCAGTTCTAAGTCATAGAACAAAATATTCAGAGCAGAAGAGATAGCACCGGTTCATCCTTTCCAGAAGATTTAAAGTTTCTAGAGGCAAGTTACTTACCTCACGGGTCAGAAAACTCAATAATGTTTTCATGATAAATTACTATGGTCCAAGGGAAAAAGTTAGAAGCTGTATTTTTCATAAGCTGCTTTCATGTAGAGCTATGCCTGTAATCTATAATATCCAAAATAAATGTACTTTGATATATATCTTTATTCTATATTTAACATATATTAGAAGCTTCTAGGTATAATAACCAAGCCAGGGTTTCATGCATAGAATGAAATAGGTCTGTTCCATTAAAGGCAAACCCTCTATTTGAGAAGTCAGAATAGTCTGCTCTATAAATGATAGTTTCAAATGGCAATATTTAATTTTTACTCTGTGCAATATGGGAATTTCATGCTTTATAAAAGTTCAGATTACTTCATTTTTCTTTTACAAAAGTTCTATATTATTTTTTTATTTTCTAATTGTAGGAATTTCATAGAGGAATTCACTTTTGCTATAAATGTTGAGAAGGCAATAAAGGGAAATTAGTGTTAATAGTTTATTTTGGGGCAAGTCTTTCCAGGGGCAGTATATATCCCAAGGCATATACTGAAAGTGAGAAAGGTCACTTCCATGCTTCTTTCTTGGAATTACTTCATCCAAGTTGTGTATATGCTATCAATCGTTTGTAGTACATGGTGGTGTGATTTTCAATTTTATGTGTTATTTGGTATAATAGTGTGTTTAAATGGTCTTGTAATAACAAAAAACTTTGATGTAGTGGAATTATCTTTTTTCTCTACACATTTTCAGCTTACAAAAAGTTTCAGAAAAGTTCTATTTCAGGACCAGAGCAATAGCACAACGGTAGGGTGTTTGCCTTGCACACGACCAACCTAGATTTGTTCCTTGGCATCCCATATGGTCCCCTGGGCCTGCCAGGAGAGATTTTTTGAGACCAGAGACAGGAGTAACTGCTCAGCACTGTTGGGTGTGGCCCAAAAGCAAACAAACAAATAAACAAAATTCTATTTCATATATCAAGGAAAACCTATATAAAAATATTTACAAGACTATAGGATTTTAAATGAACTGTATATAATCTTTTGTTTCTGTAACTCAGTTTCCATGGCACTCTTTTAAATTGTCTATCAAGTATAAGAAGTTGGTTACACATAAAAGAAGGTGGAGTAAAAAAGAATGGTCATAACTCATTATTCATTATTACATGACTCCTTTTATATACTACCTTAATTAACCTTAGAATAACTGTATAAAGTATTATTTTCCCTTTCATATAAAAAAACTGAGGCATAAAATGATGAACTGACTTTTCCAAGGTGACAATAATAATATAAAGTATCAACTGTATTTAAGCCCAAACAATCTTTCTCCAGTCCCATGATCATTTCTACTATGCTGTTCACTCTCATTAGCTACAAAGGTTCCTCTATTTAATAATAAATAAATTTATTTTAATTGAAATAATTTTAACTTTAATAAATAAAATAAAATAAATTTATTAGTAAATAGAGGAGTCATGTGACCTTCAACAAAACCTTGTCTCTCTTAAATTTTATTCATTTAAATACCTTCCAAACTCACCATTCTTTTTTATTCTTTTTGTTTTTGTTTTTGTTTTTTTTGTTTTGTTACCCGGTGGTGCTCAATGGGACTCCTGATTCTGCATTCAGAAATAGCTCCTGGCAGGGTCTGGTGATCATATGGGAAGCCAGAGATTAAACTGAGGTCCATTTCAGGTTGGCCACATGCAAGGCAAATGCCCAACCTCTGTGCTATCACTCTAGCCCCACCATTCTAAAAAACTAAAAGGAGAAAGACATAATTAGGTAGCTTATTCTTTCAGATGAACAATTACTATCCAATGTGGTATTTCTTCATAGAATGACTAACACTATTTAAAAATATAAACACGGGGCCGAAGAGATAGTAGAAGGTCATTGGTTTGAATCCTGGCATCCCATATGATCCCCCAAGCCTGCCAGGAGCGATTTCTGAGCATAGAACCAGGAGTAACCCCTGAGCACTGCAAGGTGTGACCCAAAAAACAAAAAAATAAAATAAAATAAAAAATAATAAAAATATAATCACATATGTCTTTTGCAGATAAACCATCTTACACCTTTCTACATACACATTGTCCTTTAGCTAAAATGCCAGATTAGGAGGCAGAAAGTACCATACTTGCCTTTTATGATTCCCAACACTGCATATCGTCCCCTGACCCCCAAAGGGAGTTATATCTGAGCACAAAACTAGGCATAACTCCTGAACATTTCCAAGTGTGCCCACAAAAGGGGGTAGTTGGGGCAGAATATTGTGAACCTTAGACATAGGTTGTTTCTAGTTGGGTTCCAAACAGTTTCATATTTATAGTTAACTCTAAATACATGGTGAATAACTCACTCTCTTGGAAGTACAAGGTAGAAACTCACTTCTATTTCTAATCAAGGTTTTTCTAATGAATCAGAAGTTTAGTGGGGATTTTTGTGTAAGAAGAGGAAAAACGATCTCCATATCATAATGTTCGAAATCATAATATCCAACGATTCCAAACAGAAACTTCATCTAACAGTTCAACTAAAATAAATCCATTTACATGCTTTCTTATACAAAATTCAGTCTAAAGAAAGCATAGTTTCTGAACACACAAACATACATACACATGTGTGCACACACCTATTTAACACATATTCTAGTCTTTCTGAATCAAGGAAATTAGTGGCAGAAACATTTAAAAGAATATAATAATTTAAATTGATTTATCTTAGTAATTTTATAGTTTATTGCTCTAATTTATATAATCTTCAGTAACACAAGTACAAGTATAATCCCAATTTGTATATGCATATAAGAGCATGCATGTATTATTTCAAAGCATTTATATAAATTATCTTTTTTTCAGTTATTACAATGACTCTTTAATAGGTAGAAAAAAAGAGAAATGTACTGGAAAATGCTGAAAACCATGTGAAATATCAGTAAAAGAACTTCAGAAAAGGTTTTCCACATTCATATACTGCAGTATAATTTTGATACCATAATTTGATTATATTTAGGAAAACAAGATAACATTAAAACAGAAAAATTGTGAACCTAGCTTAAAGTTATAGAATGAGCTAGTATAAAAATTGGAAGAATAAACAAACATGTATATGCCTAAGGCTTTAACTTTATACAGCTAATCTTCACACACAGCTTAACAATAGATTATTGCTTGTTAAATTAAAGTATTTGTAAAACATTTTGATAAATTAAAGCCATATTAGAATTTTACCCAAACCTATATGATCCCAACTTCATGTTCTGTCCATGACCTTTCCTTATCTTTTAGACAAGTTACTTTTTTCTATAGTACTTGGGAGACAAATGCCCTGAGTATGCATATCACACAGCAAAAACACTCCCACACAGTACATATTTGAGGAAGATAATTTAAGTAATGCAATACAATTGTCCTAACTTAAAAAAAAGAAGATGGAAGAAATAGTTATGACCAGAAATATAAAATCTATAATAAAACATAATATTAGGGTTGAAGAAATAGTAGAAGGGTTAAAGTCTTTTCCTTGCATGCAGCTGACCTGGTTTTCTTTCTAGAACTCCCTAGAGAGTACCACAAGTCTTCCAGAAGTGACCTCTGATCCCAAACCTAGATAACTAAGCTCTGAGTACCACTAGGTGTGGCCCCTCAAAGTACAACAACAAATACAACCAACAAAACTGAAGCAAAATAGAAATTGACTTACTGCTTGAAATCTAAGAATTCAGGGGCCCGGGAGATAGCATGGAGGTAAGGCATTTGCCTTTCATGCAAAAGGTCATTGGTTCAAATCCCGGTGCCCCATATGGTCCCCCGTGCCTGTCAGGACCAATTTCTGAGCATGGAGCCAGGATTAACCCCTGAGCACTGCCGGGTGTGACCCAAAAACCGAAATCTAAGAATTCTTACATTGATAAGAATAACTAATGAACAATAGCTTGTATATAGTAATCAAACATTTTCAAATTGCACATACTTTTAAGTTAATAAAATGGAAAACTGTATTTGTAGTTTTCTCTTAGAAGAAAAAAGATAGAAATTAATCCCAGTGATTAAAGCTCTTTACATGGATGTTTAATGACCTGCCTCAACCAACAACAGTAAGTATGAAAGTTATGCTTCAAAATTTCAAACATCAATTGAATTAAAGGGGCCACAGTGATGACTCTTCACCTTTCTAAAATTCACATCACATTTTTAACAGACTATGTATTTTCTCCTAAGAAGGTTTTCAACCTTCTTTCAGAATTTTTATACTGAATGAAATAAAAATAGATGCTTCTGATACATATAGAACAAAATCGAAAATCACAGCGAGCAAAAATCTTTTTTAAGTATAACTCTATTTGAAATCTCTCCTGAAAGATGATATGCTCCCTTCATGCCAGTAGAGTCTATATTTACATCACAGGGATTGATGGAATATAACATCCTTTGGTGTTGATCAAAAAGGAATATCTTCTCCAAATGAATTTGAACTAGACCATCAAGATTTATAGGATATTTCTGCACAAGTTTAGGCAAATGAACTACCCTGTAAGAAACAAAGCACCCCACCTCCCAATTTATTGGATTTAATAAAACATTAGACAATTTGAAGATATAAACTATTTGTGTTAAGAACAGTAGGAATATTCTGGAAGGACAAAAGGGAGACCTTTAATCATTTGGAAGTGTAGCATGACTAGAATTTAGCCATTGGCTCAGAGTCAACTTTTCATCACCTTTAGTTCAGTCCTAGCCCAGGGCTTGCCCTTGCCCATGAATATTCATTGTGTCTGATTCCCTTGGCTCCCTTTGAAATAGCAACTAAAACAGTCATCTGCTCCCATTTGCTCTTAAGAAAGATGAAAAATAAATTGAAATGAGTTCCATCAGGATAGAGATACTGAGACTTTCTTCTCCAAAATAAACGTCAGATCAGAATTAGAGCTTTTTAAAATTCAACTGAAGTGAACTTTATTCACAGGGGATCACATCCTTAGTGATAAGAAAATATACAAAACATATATATTGTGTTTTCTGTGTGCAAAATAATTTAAGGAGCTGAAGGAGAAGATGATTTATAGGAAAGGCATGGGGAATTTTCACCCTCTTCACTGTGTTTGGCAGAAAAGTATTTAATTGTTATAGTATTTCCTTTATACCTCATTGTATTTAAATGAAAGCAACTATAGGAAAAGATATTGAGGCAATGTAATATTTTATATGCCATCAAACTATCACCATAAGAATTCACTTGCCACCAAAATACTCTTTTTTTTAACAGTAGATTATTTGAACTTTTCTTGTGCAAGCTTAACACAGTAAAGGGAATGTGGGAAAAAGAGCAAACAGAACCACTTGACTCTTCTTTAGCATTGAAAATTAATATTTCTTTGGAAATTGACCTTTCTTTCTGAGAAAGTTCCAAGGGAATGCAAAAAAGATAGGCTCATGCTAAGAAGAACACTGAATTTGCCCGCCCCGTTTTCCACTTGGTATCTTGCCCATCACATCCACTCCAGGGGAACCATTCCTGGATGATACAGAGTAGAGGATGGTAACATCAGGAATCAGAGCTAAGAAAATGTCCTAGTGAATGTAAAACACGTATACATATAGGTAAGATGTATGCAAATAGGTTTTTTTTAAAAACTTTCTTTTTTCTGAAGTTGACTACTGGATTCATTGTTTCAGAATATAGTATCATTTGTTTTATTTGTGAGTGCTGGTATTTAGTCATCAGACTAAAAGGTGGGGATATTTTCTATTTTAAAAATGAAAAGGAGGAACCACCAAAATAGCTCAGGAGTGCTTTCCTGGCATTGCTCTAGAACCTGGATTTTGACTCCAACTATACATGTGTCCCTAAGTATCACGAGGTATGGCTCTAGACGTCTCCCCCAAGATGATAGTTTTTGTGGTCACAACTACTGCTGGCTCCTAGCAACACGCATTGCCTGTCCAAATATTGAACTGTCCAATCTGTTAGCCAAGTACAATGATAAATGGGCTCAGGGCTACTTGTTCACTTTTGAAGAGACTCCTGAAAGAAATTGCTCTTTGTTTCTCAAATCTATGGACTAGAATTTTACATCTATAGCTGAGAGATTTTTAGGACCTATTTGAATAGGTGATAGAATCACCAGCAATTTGCATATGCATGAATGCTTGGGAAATAATAGTCTAACGGATTTATAATGAATTAAGTAGGATAAAAAGAACCCTCAGTGTAGCAGTTCCTTTATGCACTGGCACTCAGAATAATCCATATGTTTGAATGTTCTGTGTATCAACTAAAGCATAAAGTAAAGGAATCACAGAGGAAGCAAGAAAATATGAGAAAAATGTATATAAGAAAGTAGGAAAAGAAAGAGAAAGGAGAAAAACTATTTTTCGTTCTTTTATTCTGACTAAACCTTAGATTAAAGACCTTGCTCTTACAGAACTTGTGACTTACTGAGGGTATAATCAAGTTATACACTGATTGCACACTGACCAACTCTGATTATATCCCAAACAAACACAAATGTGTAAATAGTTGATTTCAACATCATAAAGGATTAAACCAAATTTAAGGAAAATTTGATGTAAAAGAAGGAAAATCTACCTTAGAAATTGAACATAATTTCTTTAGAGATAGTTATCACTTAGAGTGGATTGATATTAGGGATTGTAGACTTATTATAATTCACCCTGAAACGTTTTTACTTTAGTAGACTTTGAACGGAGTGATTAACAACAGGAAAATATATCTCTCTTGGCTTAGGGGATTCTTTTGAGGGTTATTTCTGATACAAATGCCTTTCATCAGACTTTCTATTTCATTAACCCACTCTGCAGTTATCACCTCTGTATGAGTCACCCTATATAAGTACAAAGCAGAGAAGATGTGATTTCAAGTTAGTTCTTTGACCAAGGATGGAAGAATGAGTCTGGTAAAAAGAAGTGTATGAACTTCTGAGGGTTAATGTGCTCTTTTTTAAAGCTTGCAAGAATGAATAGACAGCAACCGACCTAAGAGTTTCAGACCCTTTTAGGGTAAATGAATGACCTTCCATTTTTACTTTCCATGATTCTTAAATGATACACACCTGTGTTACCAAAAGTGTATATGGGATGCTACTCATCTGAAAAAATAAGTTCTGTTCACTTTTAAATCTTTTCTCAGAATCAGAAAGTTCTGTTTAGGAGACATACAAAAGTGAAATATTCCCTAATAGAAATATCTCTTAATAGAAAATCGACCAAAACAATAGATAAAACCAGGATTGTGGCTCACTATAAAAATTAATAAGCTCAGCATAGTATTTCAGTGAGGAAAAAGACACCATTTCTGAGACATGCCTATAAATTGCAGGAAGCAGCATGGTTGTGCAATTTCCCTAGTTTCCAGAAATTTATTAAACTTAGGAAGACAGTATTATTGGAGACACTGACTTATATTTCTGGTTTGAAGCAACTAAAATTGGAATATAAATACTTTAATTGTTCTTAAATGCTTTTTGCCAACACATATGGGCGTTATTTAATAAATCTTGATGACTGTGAATATTGACACTCCAAGGACAGTTTTTAAAAGATCACAATATCCATTTTTCTAAATATATTTATTTGCCAATGTGAGTTCTGAACTTTACAGGAATAATTATGTCAAAGTGTATGTAATTACTATCACAATAACTTTTGGTAAAATACTACTAATTCCTCATTGTAGGAAAATATTTTTATGAATTTTTTTCTTAACACTTCTAGAAGACTGTTGTTTGTGTCCACTTCGATTACAAGCAAGTTTTTTTTTTAATCACACTTACTTCACTGACTCTATTTCTTTCTAGAGAGGTAAAGAATGTATAAGGGTATTTCAAAAAATCTCCCTGTGCTTTGTTTTACAATTTATTGTTCACATAACTTGACGTTTCAATGAGAAAATAGAGTCTTTGAAAAATTAAGATGCTAATCTAATTTAAAACAAATCAAAATGTCCCAATATTTTGTTGTGCAACAATTGATCAAAATCATGCCCATCCAAATATTTTTATGTAAGGTAGGTTCTTAAATCGTATTTGTTATTCATTTAAGTTTTAGCTATTTAAAATTGATAAAGCACAAAGCTCTTATGACTTGGGTTTGGACCTTCAAGATGTTTAAAAAAATACTTTAACTTCTCTTCAGTTGATAGAAAACGATAGCATTACGAAGGCAGAGCTGGATAGAACAGTTACATAAAATGCCTTTTCAATTTTTGCACTCTATTACCCTTTACTGTTATAGGAAAATGGTGTTATCGCCTGATTACTGCGAAACCACACAAAAATCTCGCCTTCTAAATCCAAGTGGGTCCTTGACTAGTGATGAACAAAGCCAGACCATCTGCTCTGAATATCATTACCACTTTGACCATTTGGACAAGGAATCTATCTCCTTTAATCCAAAGAGTGGTTTCAGATTGAAATATTGAAATGAAATAAGTAGACAGGAAGAGACATTTGAACAAATAGCACTTGCCAATAAGAGCTAATTTGTGAGGTTCTTTTCATCGGCCTCTAATTTTCCCCACCGGTCACAGAGTTCACCTTTGGACAGCCTATTCTACAAAACATTTTCGAAATAAACTTAATTCCAGAGTTTCTGCCATAAACACTTAGGAAGAAAAGCAGGCGTGTGGGTGCATATGAGTCATCAGTCACCGCCACCCTGCTTCCTGGTGATTCTCCATTGGAAAATCGGAGACATAGAATAAGCTTGTAAGTCTGTTTTACAGGAATACCACTAAGCCCCAGGCCCTGCTAATTTCCTGAACTAACGAGTCTCTAATCTGCTAAAAGGCAGCTGGCTGACTGCTGGTGTCTGGCAAGTGCCCCATCTGTCCCCCTGCCCTGCCAGGGGAGTCTCTCTCCTAGCTTCACTTTCCTTTCTCTGGTTCAGGCGTCTTTTCTTTGTTTACAGGGATGTCGTCCACCTGAACTTTCCTTCCCACGTCTTAAAACTTAGGCTCCTATCCTCTTCCCTCTGTGTCACCTCGGGGCTTTGTTTAAGTGACAAGACTCAGTTGCGTTGACCGTAGTTACAGGGTTGGTGATGGTGGAGATCATGACGGCGATGGTGGAAATGGGGGTGCTGATGGTGCGGGGGGGAGCACAGGCTGAGCAGGCGTGGGATGGAGAAGGGTGGATCCCGGAGAGGCCGTGGAGAACGGGATGCAGGAAGGGAAAGGGGTGCAGAGGGATTGCGGATGGGAGCTGTCCACGCACCCAAGTGCTGAAACGCCGCAGCCATGGCATACAAGAAGGGGAAAGACGGGAGGGCGCAGCAAATACAGAAGGGAGGGGTGGGAAAAAGGCAACAAATACCTTCACACGGCAGTTCAGCCTTGCTCTGGGAATGTGTTTCTGCAGGTGTCCTCGCTGCTGAGTTGAGTGGGTGAGATCCCCTATTCTGGCAGCTTCGGGCTCAGATTTCTCTAGAAAGCTGTGAATGAGAGCCCCTGCTCCACGGGGCTGTGATTTGGGTAGGAGGCGTGTGCGCCTGAGACTCTGTCCTTCTATAAGCAAGCCTCACTTTCCCCTGGGTCCTAAACACCTCCTCGCAGTTGTCATCCCCACTTCTGCCAAGACAATACCAAGACTTATTTTAATTTTATTACATTAGTAGCAGAATCATAATCCTCCCCCCACACACACCCATAGAATCTTAAAACATTGAACCTTTAGATCTTTTAAATGTAAGCTTTGAAACAGAGACCCCTTATGCATGTATATGTGTGTAAAAACAGAACAGGTAAGAAAAAATATATAACAAATCCATAGGTAAAAGATGAATGATTTTATTCACAAAGAGCTATTAAAATTAAGCACTTAATGGAAAAGAGAGAAATATAAAAACTTAAGTTTTGGGAAAGTCTCAGATTAAATCCTCGTTGCACAAAATTTTTCCTAAGACCTTAATAAATTTTTTAAGTTGAAAAACTATAGGATTTTAAGTAATTTAAGGGTATAGTGATTTTAAGCGATCTCAACACAGATCAGGTGTTTTAAATACAAGGAGATTAACAAGGACAGCAAAAAAAATCAATCTGAGTTTATAAAATACTTCCTTAAAAATAAAAATAGAAACAATCCCTTGGAAAAACTGCAGCAAATGTAAATTTCACACACAAAAATCATATGTATAAATCATAAATGCTAATGCCTAAAAGAAAAAAGGAGCAAAAGCATTGATAAATAATTACCTAAAAGGGTTAATGCATTATAAACATTTTTTAATTAGGAACAGAAATATGCGATTTAAAGTAACACGAAGTGCAGTTTGGACTGAAATTTAAATCTACCTATTATGTTGTTAAAATAATTGTGAGAAAACGTAGCCTTTCTACAAATATATTTCATAACATATATTAAGCTTAAAGTACATATAATTCTTCTATAAGTACCTTATGCTGAGGATATGATTAAATATTCAGATAAATGTTTAGGAACAATTTAATTTTTGACTAGTAAAATTCTAAAAATTATTAAAGTCTAAATATTTTTTACGAAGTCTAAAATACTATGGATATTAAAGCACTTATTTAAGAGTGTCAAAGAAATAAAAATGCTTATAAGGTAGTTTTAAAAAGCAGGCTACCAAAAATAGTACTCCCCACATTATAGTATGAAATTTGTAAGAGCATAAAATTGGATAATGAGATCATAGGTGAGTTCACTTTTTGCAAAGTTGGTCAACTAGATATTTTTATTTACATTTCTCTACAGCTTCCTTCTTATAAAAATCCTGAGATGTTTTATCTCTTGTTAAAAATGTTTTATTTAGAGAACAAGGCAAAAAGAAAAGAGAACACATTCTTAGTTGGAATGCAGGCAATGTTAGCAATGGAATTTACTCAGGAAATATTTTAAAGCATTATTTATATCATTTCCAAAAAATAATTAATACCAGAATCTTACAACTTGATGTAGCATCATATTATATAATATCAATAGTAATACTAATTAATATATTACCTATCTTTAATAGAATGCAATAGCACCAAGTGAAAAAAATTCTGTCTGTTTGCTTCACTGTTGCTTCCCAAGAATAAAGAATTGTTTCTGGAGCATCATACAAATTGGACCAAATTTGAGGAGTCCAAGAATGAATGGATGGATTAATTAATTGTAATGCCACAAGTTCCCACATAGATATGTATATAATATTTATCAGATAATAGATTTCACAAAAAGCCATACAAAAAAGTCATATTATACCAAATGATATGAAGCTACTTATTTTTATATAAGTTAAATATGAATCACATCATAAAACATATAAATAATCATAGATGTAACTTATAAAGTGGTGCAAATGTGGATTTTTTTAAAAAAAGAAAAGTTCCCCTCAATTAATTTCCATTTAAATATTCCATTCTTTCTTCATCTTAAACCCTTTGGAAGTATTAAAGATTTCCTTGTGAGAAGTTAATTATTGGATTTCTCTTCCTTTCCCCTTCTATTCTCTTGTCACTGACAGAAATATAAACCAAGACCAATGTGTCATGATAGTACATTCCCTGACAGGGCAGCAAGGTAATTCAAATGGTAGATCACCATCTTGCTCACATAAAACTTCAACATTTTGAACAATTAAAGGGAGGGTTCCCAAGAGTTTTTGGATATGACCCCAATACTCAAAAGAGTTGAATTAGAGTAAGAGACATGATGACAGCAGGTAAGATACTTGTCTTGCATGTGGCCAACCTTGATTCAAACCCCAGCAACATATATGGTCTTCTGAACACTACTGGATGTGTCCCCAATATCACAAGAAAATGTTTTTAAAAATTACAAACTTTCAAGTTTATTGAATCATCTTGTTCTCCCTCATAAATTGAGGGGAAAAATGGATAGTACCAAGAGCAACCAATCATATGCACATTGAGTGGAAATAAAAAACGATCAGACTTACACCAAACCAAAGTCAATGACAACAGAATCGATACTCAATCTACAATAAGTTATACTCAAATGGGACCTGTTACATTAGCAGTCCAGGGGACAAACAGGGGGAGATCTGGGATGCATTCTTGGAACAGGAGTGGAGGGAGGTCAACACTAGTGTGGGAATGGCCCTAATTCATTGTTACTATGTACCTTAAATATTACTGTGAAAGATTTGTAATTTACTTTGATCACAATAAAAATTATTAATTTTTTTCAAGTTTAAAGTTACCCTGTGTATTAGGGAGATAATTCAAAACACTGAAGCTTATAGGCCCAGACTTTTTTGCCCTACTTATTCAGAGTGTTGCCTCCGGGGTAGACCTGATAGATCTAGTCCTGGTGTCACCTAATCACCTCCTGGATAGTCCTGGTTGTCTCCAGAGCAACTAATTTGAGCTGCTGCTGAGGAAACAAGGAATTTTCAGATCATCTTAGTTAGGCCAAATATCATAGAAACTGGGCCCCAAAAGCCCAAACAACTCTTGAACCCCCACTAGATAACTGCATTAACTTAACCTGGATTCATTTGCTTAGTTTTTTCATTTTTCTTGGTTATCAATATGACTTTTAAATAAGTAGTAACCTAGCCAATATTATCTGTATTTCTAAAGTTATATGTTTGTTATCATGGTGCTTAAATAAATATAGTATTAAAACAAAAAGTATAAGAGTGGAAGAGATAGACATTCCTCCTGAGAAATCTTTATAGAGAAAAAGGAACCCTGTGTATATTGCTTGTATGAAACTGAATGGTAAACCTCAGGGTATGCCTGCCTAGTAATGAGTCCCACTGAAATGGATAGAGTAACCACAGGCTACTAGCTTCTGGAATATGATCTTTTATACTAAACATTTGTATTTAAGTTTTAACCTTTTGTTGTTGTTGTTGTTGTTGTTGTTATTTGCTATTTAGGTCACACCTGGCAGTTCTCAGGGGTTACTCTTGGCTCTACCCTCAGAAGTTGCTCCTGTCAGCCTGAGGGAAGCATATGGAATGTCAGGATTTGAACCATTGTCCGTCCAGTGTTGGCCACGTGCTATGACTCCAACCCCTAAACGTTTTAACTGTACATTAAGCTGAAAGGGAGTAATAGAAGATTTTTTAAAATAAGTCAAAAATAGAGTGGAGAGATAGTACAGAAAATAGGGTACTTGATGCATAAGCCTGGAGAAATAATACAGTGAGCAGGATTTTGCTTTGTATGCAGTCCACCCTGGTTCAATCTCTGGCAAACTGCAGAGCCCCTCAAACCAGCCAGTCGTGATCCTGAAAAAGCAGAGGAAAGAGTAAGTGTTGAATGTTATTGGCTCTGACTCAAAAATAAACAAAAATGTCAAGAACACACACACACACACACACACACACACACACACACACACACACACACATATATATATATATATATATGAAGAGATTTCTTCTCAAAGTGCCAATGAGAGAATATGTTTTCTTTAAAGTCCATGGATATAATTTTTGTTATATATTTGATAATGCCTGTGTTGTTTAAAAATTCTCATTTTTAATCAAACATCTGCCCAAAAAGAAAAGCCCAGGCCCAGATGGATTTCCAAATGAATTTTTTCAAGTATTTCAAGAGGAGCTACTACCAATCCTAACCAGAGTGTTTCATGAAATTGAAAAAATGGGAATACCCCAAACAGCTTTTATGAAGCTAACGTCATCTTGATACCAAAACCGGATAGAGATGCTGCCAAAAAAGAAAATTACAGACCAATATCCCTGATGAATGCCGATGCTAAGATTTTCAACAAAATCCTGGCAAATAGGATCCAATGCGTCGTCAAGAAGATTATACACTA
>PVKC010003010.1:0-40800 GCA_004027635.1 Crocidura indochinensis | reverse complement strand
GACTGTGTCTGAAGATACAGTCAGGTTTTAGACATTCATAGATCTGGCAGTTCCCACTATCATTGTTTGAGGGGCACTAGATATAGTCTTTCTGAAATGTCCCTTCCATGGCCATTCTAAATAGCACTTTTCAAAAAGGAGGGAAAGCTCTATAAATAGCAGAATGCAGCTGTGGAGCCAGGCAGAGCCTTGACCTAGAAGGCTGGTACTTTCAGGGAACACATCATCTGACATAGGGCTAGGAAGTCCTTTCAAGTGGTTGAGCACATGTTTAGCATACAGGAAGCCCTAAGTATGATCCCCTATGTGGGACTATCTGAACATGTCTGATGTGGCCCTGTAGCACCACTGAGGGTGCTTTATTAGAAGAATCTTCAAAATTAGTACTTATCATGGAGCAGAGGAATAGTACAGAGAATAGGGTGCTTGCCTTACTGTAGCCATCCAGGTTTGATACTCAGCATGTAATATGGTTCCCTTAGAATTGCCCTGAATGTATAGCATGTAGTAAGCTCTAAGCATTGCAGGTGTGGCACAGAAACCAAACCAACCCCAAACCCAAAACATCAAGGTGAAAATGAGCATGATTGATGGATACACTCTAGCAGAGTAATTGAGGAGCTCTCAGGTGGGGATATTTGGGGTGCATGACTTTCTAACTTCTCCAGTGCTCCAAAGGAGTTTCAACAAGTATAGTATCCCTGGCAAGCAGATTGTGCAGGGTGAGGGAGAGGAGTGCCGCATTCCTCCCTGGGTAGACACATGGAGTTCAGAACACTTCAGTCTTGAAGATGAACACTTAAGTTCCATCTTACTGCACTGTCACTGGGTCAGAGATCACTGTAGCAAAGTTATCTGAGAGATTCCTAGAGAATGACCAGGAGCATCCAGTGAGTGCTCTGTGACCTATGAGACAGATGCAGAGCAGAGCCTATAAGACCCACAGCATGTGACTTGGCCACCGTGTCATATCATTATAGTGATATGGTAGTGCCATATCATTACTTTGAATCCTGCAGTAGAATCCAGCACCTGGTGATCAGGTGCTTAGAAAATGCAAATGCTGACTTGCTCTAGTCTTGACATCTGGACTGGCACTACCTACCCATCTATGTCTAAAACAGGCCTAGTGGTTCTAGCTTTACGTCACTAGGACTAAAGGTTTCTTTCCTTCCTTGACTGGAGGGGTGCAGATCAGTGGAGAAGAGGGAGGTGTAGCAGTTCCTTAAGATATCTAAATGTGCATGTCCTGCAGGACAGTGAGAGAACTAGGTCTTGGTATGAACAAGATCTCTCCAATTGTGTGAACAAGAGGGCAGGAGGTGGATCAGAACCTTAGCACAGCAGTAGGGCTTATGCCTCGCATATGGCCAAACTGAACAGATCCCAGTTCTATTCCTGGCATCTCATATGGTCCCCCCAAGCCTGCCAGGATCGATTTCTGAGTGCAGAGTCAGGAGTATCCCCTGAGTACCACTGGGTGTGACCCAAAAACAAACAAAAAAACCCAAAAGATGGCAGAAGGGAACAAGGTCTGAGAACTTCCCTTCCTCTTCTCAAAAGCAGTGGAATATTTGGCTCAATATTTTGATCAACTATTTGGGGATTTTTTTTTCCTCCCCTGACATACTTCATCCATACCATTTTGCTTCTGGCTTTATCACAAGAAGGCTGTAATATTATAGTCAGTTTTGAGAGACTTAAAAACCCATTCCTATTCATATCACCCTAAAACCTCAGCTGTTTTGATTATTTCCAAGTCCTTGCACAGTCCTTGTCCATAAAATGTGGATAATTCCATGAGCAAAAATAACTTTTGCATAATGCATTTTAGTCTCTAAGTAAGACAGTTTTAGATGTATTGAAAGCTTGTCTCAATGAATGTGCTTATATTTCAATTTTCTCTATATTTCCCTTTGCTTTTCAGCATCTCCTCCTTCCCCAAAGGCAAAATAAAGAATAATCACCCATAAAAGCCAAAATTTCTCCATTACTTGTTTGTTTCTAGAAATGTTATAGCTTCCAGGATCTTTCTACTAGTCTCCACCCCACTTATCTTCTACCCATCTGGGGAAATTTCTTTTTCTTTTTTTTTTTTTTTTGTGGCTCCTGAGCACCCAGTGGGAAGGCTGAACTCAGTGTAGATTCAGGTCCTTTATTTATGATTCACTGAGTGCCTTTTAGTTCAGCTTCCTCATCTGTACAGTGATGACCTTCATATTATTCTGAGAGATGGTAGAAACAAGAGAAAAGATCTCATATTATGCTCTTGTGTAAAACATTGGATAAATGGTAATTGTAGTCATTGGAGTCATTTCTAGGGCTGTCTAACTGAAGTTTCAAGAGCTTAAAGCAACACATTTGTTTCTCATACAATTGAGGAGACCATAGATCGGAAATTGAGGCATAGGCAAGGCTGTGCCCTTCTGTGCGCTCTGGTGGAGGATCTACTCCAGTTTCACCTCCTCAATCCTGGTTGGTTTTGCTTGTTTGCCACTTCCTTCCTCCAGTTCCTGCCTGTCATAAGAGAGTTTTTGTTCTTGGCATGCATCTGTGTCTATTCATGGGATATAGTGCTCAGCCTAGTTATGTAGACCTCCACTTAACTGAAGGTATCATGCCTGCAATCCAAAAAAAAGGTTCCCATTCTGGGGTTCTGGCTAGACATTACATTGTGGGGAAGTTCTGATTGACACTACATTGTCAGTCCCTATACAGTTCCATCTTTACAAAAAGATAAAAGAACATGACTTGTCCATCTCTTTTGACTGGCAAATTCTTATGAGCATCAAGGAGACTTTTTGTTTGTTTATTGTAATGCTTTATTTCTTTTATTTTTTTCCCTTTAAGCACAATGATTACATACATGATTATAGTTGGGTTTCAGTCACAAAAGGAACACCCCACTTCACCAGTGCAACATTCCCACCACTTGGTGGTAAGCTTCACATCAAGAGTCAGTCCTTCCAGCCCTCATCTCTGTTGTCTCAGGACATTATTACAATAATGTTCTTTGTTTTCTTAAAACCCATAGATGAGGGGCCGGAGATATAGCATGGAGGTAAGGCGTTTGCGTTTCATGCAGGAGGTCATCGGTTGGAATCCTGGCGTCCCATATGGTCCCCTGTGCCTGCCAGGAGCAATTTCTGAGCATGGAGCCAGGAGTAACTCCTGAGCACTGCCGGGTGTGACCCAAAAACCACAAAAAGAAAAAATCCACAAAAAAAAAAACCCCATAGATGAATAAGACTATTCTATGTCTATTTCCCTCTGATTACATGCATGATTGTAGTTGGATTTCAGTCATAAAAGGAACACCCCTTTCACCAGTACAACATTCCCATAACTTTGTGGTGAGCTTCATATTGAGAGCCATTCCTTCTAGCCCTCATCTCTGTTGTCTCAGGGCATTATTACAATAATGTCTTTTTTTCCTTCTTAAAACCTATACATGAGTGAGACTATTCTGTGCATAACTCTCTTCATTTGACTTATTTCACTCAGCATAATAGATTCCATGTCCATCCATGTATAGGAAAATTTCATATTTTCATCTCTCCTATGTACCACAGTTTCTTTAGCCATTCATCTGTTGAAGGGCATCTTGGTTGTTTCTGGAGTGTGGGTATTGTAAATATTGCTGCAATAAATATAGGTGTGAGGAAGAGTTTTTTTTTTTATTGTATTTTTGTGTTTCTAGTGTATATTCCTAGGAGTGGTATAGCTAGATCATATGGGAGTTCAATTTCTTGGGTTTTTTTTTTTTTTTGGTTTTTGGGTCACACCCAGTGACGCTCAGGAGTTACTCCTGGCTATGCGCTCAGAAGTTGCCCCTGGCCTGGGGGACCATATGGGGCACGGGGGATCGAACCGCAGTCCATTCAAGGCTAGCGCGGTAAGGCAGTCACCTTACCTCCAGCGCCACCGCCCGGCCCCAATTTCTAGTTTTTTGAAGACTCTCTATATTGCTTTCTCATAAAGGCTGGAGTAGACAGCATTCCTACCAGCAGTGAATGAGTGTTCCTTCCTCCCCTCATCCCTGCCAGCACTTACTGTTCTTGTTCTTTGTGATGTGAGTCAGTTTCTGCGGCATGAGATGGAACCTCATTGTTGTTTTGATTTGCATGTCCTTGATGATTAGTGACATCACCACCACTTGGTGGTGAGCTTCACATCAAGAGTCAGTCCTTCCAGCCCTCATCTCTGTTGTCTCAGGACATTATTACAATAATGTTCTTTGTTTTCTTAAAACCCATAGATGAGGGGCCGGAGATATAGCATGGAGGTAAGGCGTTTGCGTTTTGGTCATTTGAATTTCTTCTTTGAGAAATTGTTTATTTCTTCTCCCCATTTTTGATGGGGTTAGTTCGGTCAATACCTTTATGTCTTCGATATTAGCCCCTTGTCTAACGGGTATTGAATGAATAGTTTCTTTTCTTTTCTTTTTTTTTTTTTTTTTTTGGTTTTTGGACCACACCCGGCTGTGCTCAGGGGTTACTCCTGGCTGTCTGCTCAGAAATAGCTCCTGGCAGGCACGGGGGACCATATGGGACACTGGGATTCGAACCAATCACCTTTGGTCCTGGATCGGCTGCTTGCAAGGCAAACGCCACTGTGCTATCTCTCCGGGCCCCGAATGAATAGTTTCTTACATTTGGGTGGCTTTTGTATCCTAGGCATTATTTCCTTTGAGGTACAGAAGTCTTTCAGCTTAATATGGTCCCATTAGTTTATCTCTGCTTTCACTTATTTGGAGAGTGCTGTGTACTCCTTGTATATGCCTTTAGTCTCAATGTCATGGAGTGTTTTACCTATGTGTTGTTCTATATACCATATAGTTCCAGGTATAAATCAAGGTCTTTAATTCATTTGAATTTGACCTTGTGCGTGGTGTTAGATGGAGGTCTGAGTTTACTTTCTTGCAAGTAGCTGACCAGTTGTCCCAACACCACTTGTTGAGGAGGCTTTCCTTGCCCCAGTTTGCATTTCTTGTTTCTTTATCATATATTAGTTAATTGTGTATCTGGGAAGAATAATCAAGTCTATTCTACTGATCTGTCTTTATTCCAATATTATACTGTTTTAATGACTATTGCTTTGTAAAAACAGTTTAAAATTGGGGAAAGTGATGCCTCCCATATTTCTTTTCCCAAGGGTTGCTCTAGCTATTCACGGGTGTTTATTGTTCCAAATGAATTTCAAGAGTGCTTGATCCACTTTTTTGAAGAATGTCATGTGTATCCTTAGATGGATTGCATTAACTCTGTATAATACTTTGGTGAATATTGCCATTTTAATTATGTTAATCCTCCCAATCCATGAGCAGGTTATGTGTCTCTATTTTTGTGTGTCCTTTTTTATTTCTGAAGCAGGGTTTTGTAGTTTTTTTATATAGGTCTTTATATAGGTCTTTTTATAAATTTAAGTTGATTCCAAGGTAGTTGAGCTTCTGTGACACTAGTCTGAATGGAATTGCTTTTTAAATATCCATTTCTTCTCCATCATTATTGGTGTATAAGAAGGCCATTAATTTTTGTGTGTCAATTTTGTAGCTATATGAATCTATTGTTTCTAGAAGCTTTAGGTTAGCTAAATTTAGGTAGTCTTTAAGGTTTTATAAATATAATATCATGTCATCTGTAAACAGTGAGAGCTTGGTTTCTTCTTTTCCTATCTGGATGCCCTTGATATCTTTTTCTAGCCTAATCACTATGGAAAGAACTTCCAGCACTATTTTGAATAGGAGTGGTATGAGAGGGCAGTCTTATATTGTACCAGATTTTAGAGGAAAGGCTTTTACTTTATCTTCATTGAGAATAATATTTGCCATTGACTTGCAGCAGATGGTCTTGTCTATATTGAGAAAAGTTCCTTCCATTTTTTTTAATCAAGAATGGGTGCTGAACCTTATCAAATGCTCTCTCTGAATCTATTGATATGATCATATGGCTTTTATTTTTCTTTTTGTTGATATGGTGTATTACGTTGATTGAGTTATGTATGTTAAACCATGTTTGCATTCCTGGGATGAAACTTATTTGATGAAGCATTGGATTTTATTTGCCAGGATTTTGTTGAGGATCTTTGCATCTGTGTTCATCAGGGATATTGGTCTGTAGGGTTTTTTGTTTTTTTGTTGTTTTGTTTTTGCAGTATCTCTGTCTGGATTTGGTATCAGGGTAATGTTGGCTTTATAGAAACTATTTGGGAGTGTTCCTGTTTCTTCAATTTTATGAAAGAGCCCGAAAAGGACTGATAGTAGAACCTTTGGAAAGGTTTGAAAGAATTTATTAGTGAATACATCTGGGCCTGGGCTTTTGTTTTTGGGAAGACTTTTGATACCATTTTAATTTCCTGGTAGTGATGAATCTGTTTAGATATGCTAGATCATCCTGATTTATCTGTGGAAAATTATAAGAGCCCAAGAATTTATCCATTTCTTCCAGGTTCTCATGTTTCATGGTATAGAGTTTCTCATACTAGTCTCTGATTAACCTTTGAATCTTCTCTTGTTCGTTTCTAATCCAGTTTATAAAGTTTCTCTCTCTTCTTTTCTTTGTGAGCTTTGCTAGTGGTTTATCAATCTTGTTTATTTTTTCAAGAAACCAACTTACTTTTTGCTTTTGTTGATCCTTGGGATTGTTTTCTGGATTTCCACTTCACTGATTTCTGCTCTAAGCTTTGTTATTTCCTTTTGCCTACCTATTTTTGTTTCCTTTTGTTGATCATTTTCTAACTTTATAAGCTGTATCATTAAGCTATTTATGTAGGCCCCTTGTTCCTTTCTGATATGTGCTTGCAAAGCTATAAATTTTCCTCTTACTACCTCTTTTGCTGTATCCCATACATTTTGATAATTTGAGTTTCCATTGGAATTTGTTACCAGGAATGCTTGATTTCCTTTTTTGATTCCATCCCTGACCCACTGGTTGTTCTGTAGTGAGCTGTCTAATTTCTAGGTGTGGAAGTTTTTCTTTTGTGTCCCTTTGTAGTTCACTTCTAATTTCAGTGCACTGTGATCTGAGAATGCTGCTTTACGATTTCTATCCTCTTAATTTTATGGAGATATGTTTTATGGGGCAGCATGTGGTCTATCCTAGAGAATGGCCCATGTGAATTGGAGAAGAATGTGTATCCAGTTTTCTGGGATGGAGTGCTCTATATGTATCTACTAGTTCACTTCCTTCCATTTCCTTTTTCAAAGCTAGTTTATTCTTGTTGAGTTTCAGCCTGATTGATCTATCAAGGGGAGACAGGGTAGTGTTGAGGTCTTCCACAATTATTGTGTTCCTATTGATGTCTTCTTTCAGATTTGTCAACAATTGTATTAAATATTTTGCTGGTCCCTTACTGGGTGTGTATATGTTTAGGAGTGTGATTTCTTCCTGCTGTCCATATTCCTTGATTAGTAAAAAAAATGTCCATCTTTGTCCCTTAAGCTTTCTGAGTCTAAAGTTTATGTCACCCAATACCAATATGGCCACTTCAGGTTTTGTTAAGGGAGTTGTTTGCTTGAATGAATTTCTCCAACCTTTGATTTTGAGTCTATGTTTGTTCTGACTATTCAGAAGTGTTTTTGTAGGCAGCAGAAGATGGATTCAGCTTTTTGATACATTTTTCCACTCTGTGTCTCTTAACTGGTGCATTTAATCCATGATGTTGAGGGAGATAACTGTCACGGGATTTAGTGTCATCTTTATATAGTAGATTTGTGTGTCTCTTGGTTGGTATTGCCTTAAAGTAGACCTTTCAGTTTATCTTTTAAGGATGGTTTTGAGTCTGTAAATTTTCTGAGCTGTTGTTTTTCTGTGAAGGTATGTATACTTCATTCAAACCTGAAAGTGAGTCTGGCTGGATGCAGTATTCTAGACAAAGCATTCATTTCATTGAGTTTTGTCATTATATCTTACCACTGCCTTCTGTCTGTGAGGATTTTTTATGACAGGTCTGCTGTAAATATTCAGAACTCTCCTTTATATGTAATTTCCCATTTTTGACCTTGCTGCTTTCAGTAGTCTATACTTTCTGTGGAATTCATCATTGTGACTAGGATGTGTCTTTGGGTGCTTTTCTTTGGGTATCTTCTACCTGGTATTCTATGGGCATTCAGATTTTGATTGCATACAGTATTAAACTCTGGGAATTTCTCTGCAATGATGTTCTTGACTGTTGATTCTTCCTGGTGATTTTCTTCCTGTGCCTCTGGGACTCCAATGATTCTTATGTTGTTTCTGTTAAACTTATCAAAGACTTCTATTTTCATCTTTTCACATTATTTGAGTATTTTTCCATTGTCTGATCATTTGCTTTAAGGTTCTTTTCCAATCACTTCTGTTGTATGGAGTTGTTATGCATCTCATCTTCCAGCTCACTGATTCTCTCCTCAAATGCTGTTACTCTGTGGGAGAAGCTTTCCATTGAAGTTTTCATTTCATCTACTGAATTTTTCAAACCTGTTATGTCAGTTTGGAGTTTTCTGATTTCTATCTTTGTGGTCTCTTTAGCTGTATCTATACTTTCTTTGATTTCTATGAAGATCCTCCATATAGCTTCTCTAAACTCCTTATCTGATAGGCTAACTATGTGATTGGCTCTTCTCAGGTATCAGAGTTGCCATGTTCATTCTCTATGCATGGAGTTGGCCTGCGTTGTTTTACCATTGACTGGCTTGTAGTGTGTATTTTTTTCTACACATAATGGTGGAGTTCACTGGCTAGAAGATGTGCAGGGCTGTGAAGTGGACCAGCTGCATTCCTCTGGCACCACCCTGGTGGATGGGGGCAGCCTACTGTGCTCTTGAGCCTTGATGAGATTAAGTTTGCAGCCTCACACAGAAATCAGAAAGCCAATTATGGAGGAAGGCAGAGACTCTTTATAAGATCATGGCAGGAGTTTGCCACTATCCTTGTAGACGAGAACAGCCTATCTTGCTGGAAGCCTTGATAGGATTAAGTTTGCTGGAGTCTTCATCTGTAGCCTCATACAGGAAATCAGGAAGCCCAGCGTAAAGCAGATTTAAGAACACCTATGGCCTTCTGGGAAGAGGCCCTCTTTTTTTATCCTAAAATTATAGAAGTTCCTGTCTGTAATGTTGTCCATTGGCCTTCCCTTAGTCTTGTTTCCTTCTCTAGGAAATGGGAGCTAATCTCCCTAAGAGCATGTATTGACTAACCCTTTTAAAAACACCCACATTATCTAGAATATCAATGGTCAGTTGTTGATAGGGCTGACTGTTACATGTGGGAAGACATGCCCTGGTTTGGTCCCTCTCTATCCCACACACTAAATGCTTAGCTGACAAAGACAGTTACAGAGTAGGACCTAAATTCAAGTATGGATTATGATACAAGAGAGACTTCTGGGAGCCAGGCGGTGGCGCTGGAGGTAATGTGTCTGCCTTGCCTGCGCTAGCCTAGGACGGACCACGGTTTGATCCCCCGGTTCCCATATGGTCCCCCAAGCCAGGAGCGACTTCTGAGTGCATAGCCAGGAGTAACCCCTGAGCATCACCGGGTGTGGCCCAAAAACCAAAAAATAAAAAAAAAACAAGAGAGACTTCTAGTCAGGATGTTTGCTAGGATATCCTGTTTATCTTCTTCTGGCTTTTGACAAAGACTGGGAGAACAGAGAATGAGGAGAGAAACAGGACACAACCGCTTTCTGTCCAGCATCTGTGTGTGAGTTTCTTTGGAACCAGAAAAGATCACATTTTATTTCTAGAGCTCTAGCAGGAGTGTTTCTTCCTGAGGGATGTCCCGGCATTGCCTGGAGGTAGTCTCCAGCTTTGTGTCAATGGTATTTTGTATCCTCTTTACCTCCACAGAGGGAGAAGCCCTGCACTTCCTCCACTTACCTGCCACCACCAGCATCGCAGAGAACTCTCCTCCAAAGACTTCAATACACAAGTTTGCTGTGAATCTGTCTGCATCCCTCGCACCTGTCTTGCCAAGGTTTCCCCTGATAATCAACTCCAGCCCCCTGACTGAGGCTTTTAAGGTGAACGCTCTGTCAGGAACTGACTTCGAGGTAAGTTCCATCTTCCTCCCTGTGGGAGCTGTTGGCAAAGACAGCCCTGAAAACAGGGGTGACTAGATTCTAGAATCAGGGTCAGTTCCTTTCCTTATTTTATTTTCCTTCTGGAAAGATTCAGAAGTCCTGCTCAATTCAGAAGTAAAGCCCTTTTGGGGCCAGAGCAGTGGCGTGACGTGATAAGGTGTCTGCTTTGCCAACACTAGCCTACGACAGACCATGGTTCAATCCTCTAGAGTCCCATATGGTCCCCCAAGCCAGGAGCGATTTCTGAGTGCATAGCCAGGAGTAACCCCTGAGTGTCACTGGTGTGGCCCAAAACAAAACAAAACAAAGCAAAAAAACAAAAACAACAACAAAAGAAATAAGAAGTAAAGCCCTTTAGAAAAATGACTCTGCTTTTGAAGTCCCTCTTTCACCTTCATTCAGAATGCATGGACATTGATTGTGCTGAATTTATTTCAGAGTCATGTGCGGCCCACCCGCAACTTAGATATGCAGTCGGATAGTAGCTCAATTGATCAATGGGATTGTTTGGGGAGAGATCTCCTGAGAATCCAGGCCATGGTGAATTTGTGTGTTACTCTGCTTTGCCTTTATTTTGTGATCAAGGAAATTTACAGAGGCACTTGAGGCTTTCCTTCAATGTTGTTAGGATTCTGGATCCACTTAGTACTCTGACCCCTTCCTCACTGACCTGGAAATCTCCTGCTCATACCTCAGCCCTACAACTGAGCCTGCTTACTGGGATTCACTGGGATGATGCTGTGACCTCCAGAGGCCCAATCTACATAACCTTGGCTCAATTGCTTCCCTGAGCTGCAGTCTAGGTATTCTTAATCCCAGTTCATCACAGGAGTCCCGAGAAGGGCTTTGCAAGACTTACCTAGAGAACATCTACAATAGGAGAAATCATAATAGGGTTGAAGGGCCAGGAGTATGGGGTCTGGTGTTCTCATTACTCAGGGTCCACCTTATGTAAGGGGCATACTCTAGAAGCACACCTTGGCATCCAGAGTGCATTCCTTGGGCCCCAGATGTCTTAGCTGCGTGACTACTTGCTCTCTTGAATCTGTCTGGGTTTTCACAATTGTTGCTCCTCCTGCCAGCCTTGGCAACTTTTTAACCCTTCAGAGCACAGGGTACATGCTGAACCCTTGCAGTGGGTTAGTTCACAGGATCTTCAAAACCATCCAGTAATTTTGTGATCTTGTTATCCTTTTTTTTTTTTTAAATATGGAACGCTTCACGAATTTGTGTGTCATCCTTGCGCAGGGGCCATGCTAATCTTCTCTGTATCGTTCCAATTTTAGTATATGTGCTGCCGAAGTGAGCACTCTTGTTATCCTTTTGCAAATGGGGAAAGCATAGTAAAATTCATCAGGGCAGAACATAATTTACCCTAGGTTTCACCCCTACTAGGTAGCTGAACTGAAAGGAAATTAGATGGTTTATCCTCAGAGTTCTCATTTATTGTTGTTGTTGTTGTTGTTGTTGTTGTTTTTTTTTTTTGGTTTTTGGGCCACACCCGGTGACGCTCAGGGGTTACTCCTGGCTATTTGCTCAGAAGTTGCTCCTGGCAGGCACGGGGACCATATGGGGAACTGGGGCATCGAACCGTGGTCTGCAGGCAAGGCAGGGACCTTACCTGCAGCGCCACCGCCCGGTCCCCTTATTGTTGTTGTTATCATCATTATTGTTATTGGATTGGACTACATATTGTAGTACTCAGGTCTTACTCCTGGTTCATGCTTAGGGGTCATTCCTGACAATGTTCAAGGGACCATATATAGTACCAAAGATTTGATCAACTGTATCAACTGTATGTAAGAAAGTGCCTTACCTCTGTACTACCTATGCAGCCATATTTTCTAAAGTTTTATTGAGACTAAATTTACATAACATTCAATTTGCCTATCCAGTATATTCATAGGCATTTAGATCTAACTTTTAAGATCATTTTTATTATCTCCCAAAGAGACCTCATATTCATTAGCAGCCTTTCCTCTTTCTGCTGTTCCTTACTCATAGCCCCATGCCTAACCCCAGACCATGGCAACCAGGAATTCACAAGTTCAGATAACTTATATCTTTATTCTAATTTTTTCCAGGAATCTTTTTTTAGGGAGAGGTTAGGCCACATCTGGTGTTACTCAGGGTTTACTCCTAGCTCTGTGCTCAGGAATCACTCCTAGTGAACTCGGGTATCATATAATATGCTGGGGATTGAACCCTGGTCAGCAATATGCAAGGCAAGTACTCAACCCAATGTACTATTAGTTATCCCCTTCCAGGAATCTTTTAGTTTCCTCTTTAAGCCATTGGTTAGTTTCCAGGTTTCTTTATTTCTGTTTGTGATTAACTTCTTCTTTCAATGCATCATGATCTGAGAAGATAGTATTATTTCTGTTCTCTTGATTTTGTGAATGCATGTTTTGTATCCTAGTATATCTGGATCTTGCTGTGCTGGCCACTTCCTGTGAGTAAAGTGGGATTGTAAATGATTTTATGGGCCACCGCTTTCATAGAAACACAATGCATTCACAGGGAAAGTGGCTTGGTGTTACACCTTCTTCTGATGGCTCTCCATCCACCTTCTGCCTGTCTCCATGTCCATTGAGACATCTGTATTGCTTCCATCAGAGAATACTCATTTTTGGCTTCCATTCACCTTGAGTGAAGATGACAGCCCCACTGCTTCCATTGTGCAGTTCCAAAGATGATATCATCACTGTTCAATAAGATGACAAAGATCCAACAAGGTGGATTGATTTGCTCATGGTTGCAAAGCCATGAAGGATGAAATAAAGGCTTAACCTAGGTCTTCTGACTCTTCACTTAGGTTTTTATCCCTTAGCATATGTACTGCCAGATTAATGCCCCACAAGCCCTTCTCCAGGGGCATGGCTCTGCCCTTACTTCATTAGATTTTATCAGGGCTGTCAGTTACGGAAGCAGTCTGTGCTGGTTCTGACCTTAGCCCTCAACAAATCTTGACTCAACTGTTCAGGATATTATCTTAGACCAGAGATGCTACAGGCACCACACTTCCTAGCTTTCAGGATACTTATTCATGCAGAATAGGATGCAAATTCCTAAGTCAATTCTTAAGTGTCAGTTACTTCTCCCCAGAAATAACCCAAATTATTCACTATGTACTCCAAGGAGATCTTATTCTTCAGCCCAAATTACTCACAAGAACCTATTGAATATCATAATACCTTTGGGGTCAAACTTCACCCTGCTTTGAGCAGCCCAGATAATCTTCACTATGGCATGTTTCAGAAATGGGGAACAGGGTCTGTCCTTTATGGGTGTTGAGAGGCCTCCTTCCTTGCAGACATAGCGACTGCCATCTGGGTTTGATAGAGGGAATAAGATTTTTAACAAAAATTTCCACACAGTCTTCTTTTACATTCATGCTCAAAAAGAAGGTATTGCCAATGGACATATCAATTCCATTATTATTTTATTTATTTATTTATTTTGTTTGAGGACCATACCTGGCAGCATTTGTGTGCTATCAGATCAGGTCCAAAACTTGCTTCTTACATTGCTTATGGGACCATATGGTGCCAGGGATTGAACCTGGGCCCATGTGCAAAGCACATCCAGGAAAGAGGATGATTAATAATGAAGAGGATTGTGATAACAATTCACATTTACTACATGCTGGGAAACTTCCAAATATTTTATGAGCTATATATTTATTGTGTGAATGAAAATTCTCGAGTAGAAGAAACTCGATTATTTTTCAGCAGTGCTCAAAGACCATACAGTGCTTGGAATGAAACTAGTGCACTGTTACTCTCTAGCCCTGAGCCATAAATGACAACAGGCTCTCCCTTGTTCTCAGTGTTTCTTCCATGTTTCCAATATACATGTAGTACCAAGGACAAGTGGTAGAATGTGTGAAAAGGCAGCAATAAACAAAAGCCAACTTGCTGCTGTAAGTAAATATAATTTCTTTATGCATATGTTACCTTTTTTTTGTTGTTTTTGGTTTTTGGGTCACACCCAGCAGTGCTCAGGGGTTACTCCTGGTTTCATGCTCAGAAATTGTTCCTGGCAGGCACGGGGGACAATATGGGGCACCGGGATTTGAACCGATGACCTTTTGCATGAAAGGTAAACACCTTACCTTGGGAAGTTTAGAATGAAATAATGAGTCAAGATGTACCATAGGAACATCCCAGGGAAGTGCAGCATCTAAAGATGAGTTCCTCCTAGTGAGACTATCGAGGGTTATGACATTAGCATTTTCAGGTTAAATCAGGGGAAGCTGAAGCATAAAAAAGTTGAATAACTTGCCCCATAAATTGGCATCAGACTTTGAGTTTTGAGATCATGCAGTTGATTCCAAGACCTTTGCCCTTAACACCACTGCCAACCCCTGTTGGGCTGTCTCACAATTCTCAGCAAGAGAGCAGTCAGAGCTCCATCAGGCAAGCTGACTTGATCAGAGGGTCCTCTGGAGCTGATCAAGGGGCCAAGATTGAGGAATGGCGGATGCCTTAAGGATATGGCAGATCTCAGGGATTAGGAGCTATGAGTAGCCACTCTTTGATTCCCACTTTCTTTTACTTGTCTACAATCCTGACCACTGTAGTCTCACTGAGTCTTGTCCAGAACAGCATAAAAAAAACACTGGACAAAAGTATAATGGGTAAGGCATTCACAGGGTCATATAATGATATGGGAGCTATGTACGATAAACTTTATTGTGGTTTTATTATTAGTAAAAGCTTGATTTGTATACCTATCATATAAAGCTATATACCCAAAGTTGCATAAAAATTTCTTTTTTTTTTTTTTTTTTGGTTTTTGGGTCACACCCAGTGATGCTCAGGGGTTACTCCTGACTATTCGCTCAGAAGTCGCTCCTGGCAGGCACGGGGGACCATATGGGGAACCGGGGGATCGAACCGCGGTCCGTCCTAGGTTAGCACAAGGCAAGGCAGGCACCTTACCTTTAACGCCACCGCCCGGCCCTGCATAAAAATTTCTTAAGCAAAAAGGGATCACCAGAAAAAGTTTAAGAAGCTCAGATCTAGATCTTTATTCTAATAACTTATATTATATTCCAGTGTAACTAGGGCAAGCATTATCTACCTACATTAATACCCATGGAACTGAAGTTGGTGAAATAAAGGGTGTTGCCCAGGTTACAATGAAGTTCAGTAATGGAAATGGGCTCAGATCACTCACCTCAGCTTGCAGTATGCCTTATTGTCTGGTCCTAGTCTGATTAATAACCAGACATTCTCTTAGTCCAACCAAGGACATTCTTAAGATTTAGTCACAAAGTGTTCTGGGTTATGTGAAGACTCTACAAGCTGAATTGGTAGTGTTGGGGCTGTGCTGGGTATTTGTGACCTATAGCTAGTTTTCCCCTTACTAAGTCTCCCTTCCATTAGTCAGGGTCTAGATTCTAGATTAAGAACCAGGGTGCTACCAATCTGACCTTGCTTCGTTGCCCAGCTCCTGTATAGTGCAGATGTCAAATGTTTGAAATTGGAGGAAGTGGAAAGGCACAAGTACATACACACAAAACACAATACAAAACAGAGCAAGCTGTTATAAGTAAATACCATTCTTTAAACAGATGTAAACTCATTTATTCTTGGAGGAGGACTTAGGAAAATTAGAATGGAATGATGAGTCAAATTTTAACTTCCAGCATCTTATTCCAAGGATGAGAACATCTAGATCTATTCATGATAGCTGACAGACTTGTAGAGCCAATTCCAAAGAGTCATTGACTTGGTGTGCCCCCCTACCCCCGGATCTGGAGGTGCTAAGAGCTCGCTAGAACCAGTCTTGGCTGTGCTCAGGGTGGCCTGCAGTGCCAAAGAGTGAATTCAGGGTTTTATTTGTGTTAGACTATCCCTTGAACTATATCCCCAGCCTGATGATAATTTTGATGCAATTGTTTTTCTGTGATGGAGAAGGGGATTTTGGCCACTTTCAGAGGTTGTCAGGGATTGTTTCGGGCTCTGTTCTTAGGAGTGGCATCTGAAGGTGTTCAGGTGGTGTAGGAGATTGAGCCAGGGTCATGGCCACTGAAGCCAAGTGCAAAGCAAGTGCCTCGTCCATTGTTCAATCTCAGTTTTTATATGGAGACTTTCTCTACAATTCTCAGGTTCTGAAACATTCCTGCCAGCACTCACACAGATGGCTTGACTTTCAGACCCAGCAATGGGCTTTTACTCAGGCGGGGGGGGGGGGGGTATGCAGGGCTACTCTGCATCCCATGTGGTCAGGGACTGAACTTGGGCTTCTCATCTCAATATAGGTACTTCACTCTTTTTATTTATTTCCTAGGCCCTGGATGACAGTTTTTTTTGTTTTTGTTTTTGTTTTTTTTATAATTAGGCTTTTCAGCTCTAGTCAATGGAGTCAGAATGTCTCCTGAATGTGTTATTTCTATCTGAAAAGCAGCAAAGGCAGGAGTCCCTGGAGTGAGGTGCTGAGGGGCTTGTGTTGGAGGGACACTAAGGCAAAACAATTGGTCTCTCTGACACCAGTGGAGGATGGTTTCTAGGAAACTGGCTGCTTCTTTCCTTCCTGGGAAAATCCCTTTACAAAAGCATGCATAGAAAACAGAGGCTCTTTCCCTTGACTGCTAAGAATTTTGCATTTGTTTGTTAGGTTGTCACTACCGGGAAGGAACAACTGGATTTTGAAATAGGACCAAACATATTTGATTTGCAGATTTATGTGAAAGATGACATGGGGATAACTGACCTACAGGTCCTGACTGTCCAGGTGACTGATGTGAATGAGCCACCTCAATTTCCAGGCAGTTTGGCAAAAGGTAAGGCACACTGGGGTGTATAACACAGACCAAACGGTAGCATCAGGGAGGACCCCCGGGACAGAGCAACACAGCAAAGTAAATAAACAAGCAGCTGTTTCTGGGGAAAGGCAGCTGCTTAATGAGCAGGAGTAAAGCAAACGCTTCCAGCCCCATCATAAAATTCAACAACTGACAAAGTCCTTCACTAGAGCCATTTCTCTAGAGGTTTCTCCCAGGTCGTAAGAGGAAACTGGGGCTCAGATCGTGAGTAGATCATTCTTGAGGAACACAGGTCAATCAATCCCACTCTAGGTTTATCACAGAGTCATGTTCATTATTGGATTTGTTCATTCTCCCTTTGGACACTGATTCCTATGTTATTGGACTTAAGCCTGTGGCATAGATGGCCACCATTGTGCCAACTATTTTCACTGCTTTCCCATGAAGGTAGAAATGCTTGGTGTGGAGATCTCATGATTGTGCAAACATCATGTGAATTTCTAGAAGCTGAGAATGCAGAGCACTGATGAGACACTGTAGAGAGACAGACCTGCTACAGGTGCTCCATGGCCAGCAGAGCGCCTCTTGGGGACATGACTGTACTAACACCCCCAGGTGGATTTAGTCCAGTTCTGTTTGAACAAATACCTCACTTGGCTGTTCAGCACAAGTCTGTGGTACTATGATTTATAATGAAAGATGCAACATCTATCTTCACCCCCATTTCTTTTTTTTCTTTTTTCTTTTTGTTTTTGAACCACACCTGGCAGATATCAGGGGTTACTCCTGGCTCTGTGTTCAGAAATTGTTCCTGGCAAACTTGGGGGACCCATATGGGATGCCAGGGATCAACCTGGGTCTGTTCTTACTGCTGTGCTATTGCTCTGGTCCCTTTGTCCCCATTTCTAACATAGCTCCTAATGCTATATCTTTAGATAATGCTGTGTCTTATATTAACAAGGAGTCTTGGAGGATGCTCCTGGATGAGTTCAGGATGGGAATTGGAGAACCTATCATGCTCCATGCAACCCCTGCTTCTCCATCTCCCTATGTTCCACCCTTAGGTCTCTCATTTCAGTCATTTATCTCTGCTGGGGGACTGACTGAGTTTGCTTTGAGAGATTATTTAAAATCTGCTTTAGGAGAAAACTCCACATATTCAAGTGGATCTGGTACTTGGAGCAGGTTTCCACCCGAGGTCATTTCCTACCTTGTCTCTTCTCAATAAATAATAGTAACTTAGAACAGTGTTTCTCAATCCTGGCTTTATGGCCCTCCCATTTCCTTCCATGATGTTCCAAGGTGAGATACAAGTAAAAAAATCATAAAAATGGAGAAACATGATATTAGACGAGAGGGCCAGATGATAAGAAAGGGGCACAGAAAGGAAACAAGGTCAGAAAGGGGCCAAGGTTGGAGAACATTTGAGAAATACTAGTCACTTCTCAAGGGAGGGACCCAGTAAAAACTTGATGCCAATGGCCAATCCTAGTGCTGATTGATTCTCCTCAAACTACCTGCAAGCAGTGGCTAGATGTCTTCCCCATGCCCTATACCATTGCTTCCTCCTTCCCTCAAGGCTAAAATGCCCAGTTCTCTTCGATTGTAGACTACTGTCTTGCTTTGAAAATGTTTCTCATGCCTTATCTAACAATATCTTTCTTATTCCACTTGACTTGCATAGGCCTAAACCTCTACATAACAGAAGGTGAAAGTCCTGGGTTCATTTACCAGTTTGAGGCCTTTGATCCAGAAGACACGAGCAGAAACATACCTCTCAGTGTAAGTCACTTTGTGAGGCTGGGAACAATCCTGCCCTGTGGCCTTTATCAGAGGAGCCTCCCAGAGCATTGAGGGCAGATGGCAGGAGGAATGTGCTCTTCAAGTCAAAGCAGGGGCACTTTGGTGGCTGAAATGGGCAAGGGACTCTGAAGACATGGTCCAGATTGGATTTCTGTGTGATCTTAGGCAAATTCTTTTTTTTTTTTAATAATAATTTCTTTATTTAAGCACTGTGGTTACAGAAATGTTCATAGTTGGGTTTCACTCATTGAATGTACACCGCCTTTTACCAGTGTAACTTCCCCACCACCAATGTTCACCATTTTCCTTCTTCCCTATCCCCTGCCTATATTCAAGACAGGCATTCTACTTCTCTCACTCATTACCATTGTCATGATAGTTGTTAGTGTAGTTATTTTTCTAACTGCATTAACCTCTCTTTGTGGTAAGTTGATATCATAAGCTGGTCCTTCTAACCCTCATTTCTTTTTATTTATTTATTTATTTATTTATTTATTTATTTTTGTTTTGTTTTGTTTTTGGGTCACACCCGGCAGTGCTCAGGGGTTACTCCTGGCTCCATGCTCAGAAATTGCTCCTGGCAGGCACGGGGGACCATATGGGGCACCGGGATTCGAACCGATGACCTTTTGCATGAAAGGCAAACGCCTTACCTTCATGCTATCTCCCGGGCCCCTCTAACCCTCATTTCTATCGTCTCTGAATATTATAACCATCTTGCCTTTTATTTTTTGCTATATCCCATAGATGAATGAGATTATTCTGATTATTCTATGTCTGTCCCTCTCCCTCTGACTCATTTCACTCAGCATAATAGTTGGATAGGTTCTTAACCTCTTTGAGATTTCATTTTTCCATTTGTAAAGTGGAGGAATAATAGCTGCTCTTGGAGTAGGGGGATTGTATCAAATAATTCACATAAAACAACTTAGAATAGTCCTCAGCTTATTGAAATTGCTTAATATTTATAAATTTAAAGTCACTAAAACTCCAACATTATATTTTGGTTGGGAAGTGGGGAGTTCCAAGCAAAGCATGAAGCACCCCCAAACCATTCCCAGAAATTCTCAGCCAACCAGCTAGATAGTTCAATGTTTAGGCCCCACGATATGGTGTGCTGCTTGGGCCCAGAAATGCAGAGGAATACAGGTGCTGCCTGGTAGTGCACAGGGGAATCAAATCCTGGGCTCAAATCCCTGTGCATATAGAGCATGCACTCTAGTCCTTTTAGTTCTTTTACCAGCCTTTCCAAAGGTTTTTTTGTTTGTTTGTTTTTTGTTTTTTTGGGGTCACACCTGGCAGCGCTCAGGGGTTACTCTTGGCTCTATGCTCAGAAATCACCCCTGGCTGACACAGGGGACCATGTGGGATGCCGGAATTTGAACCACCATCCTTCTGCATGAAAAGCAAATGCCTTACCTCCATGCTATCTCTCTGGCCCCATTCTCTAACGTTTTTTTTTTTTAATTTTTATTTTGACCATATTGGCTTACATATCTTTCATAGTAGTATTTTAGGTACATATTAACATTGAATCGGGGAATTTCCAACACCAAATTTGTCCTCCCTCCACCCCCGTTCCCTCCCTGCAACCCACATCCCCCACCACCACCCCCCCGGGCTGCTAGAGTAAGTGGTCCACTCTGGGTCTAGCTTACTACTAGTGATCATATATCTGTTTAGTCCTGGTACCCTCCTTTGTTTCTCCCTCTATTTGAGAGGCGGAACTAGATAGTTCGAGTTACGTGGTTTTGTTTGAAGGATAGAAAAACAATAGAATGGGGTAAAAAATCAAATAAGCTGAAAATGGGCGGAGCCCTTCTAGAGGCTTTCAACCTCAGTTGAGAGAGGACAGGAAAAAGGTAATTGAAACACCACAACAATACAGAAAGAAATATCAAATAAAATATCCAGTGAGCACCACAGCAATAAAGACAAGCACCACACAATAGTCTCGATCCTGAAATCAAACCATGCCAGAGTGCAAAAAGAAAAAAGATAAAATAAAATAAAATTGGAGACATTAACTTCAATAGCTACACCAAAATAAAGAAGTCAAAAAAATCAATCAATAATTAAATATATAAGTGGATAAAAAGATTAATTTGTGCCTTTTTCCCCCCTTTTTCCCCCTGCATAGGCACAGTAACTATTGGAGACATTATAGAGGGAATTCCCTTGACCTAGGAGATACAGGGTTTCTGCACCCTTGAAGAATACTGTCATGGGATTAACTATAGACTCCTTGCATGATCATTTACTCTCCCCTCAGTGCTTTTGTGGTGTATGGAAGAATTTTGCTTCGTCATGGATGGTAAAATGAGACCTCTGTATCTAGAGATTCTGGTGTCTGTACAGCTTAAGGAATGGAGCTTATGATGAAGTCTTTCTTTGTGGTTCTAGCAGTTCTGTTTCTTCAGTGTTGTTTTAATCCATCTTCTGTAGTTGGTGGTCTTGGTTATTATGCTCCTCCTAGGATGGAGCCTGGGATAGAGTCTTTCGTTATGTTTCCGGAAGACCTGTTCAGTTGCAATTGTCTCAGTCAGACCTGTGGAATTGGAGATCTTGTTTGTTGAACAGATCAATAGACCAAAACCGAGGCTAGGATTTTTGTTGTTGTTGTTGTTGGTCCCAGTATGCGTACTGTCCAATCATGGTTGCTAACAACCCGTCATCTGTAGATAGAGATCTTGACTTTTGCACAGATCAAAGGGTGGCAAGTCTTCTGATTTTGTCTTATTGTTGACTGGTGAGGAAGAACAACTTGCTCTTAGATCAAGTTGTTCCCATTTCCTTGTTGTCAGGATATCATTTTAGAATTGATGCATGTTGGTGTCAGAGCAGCATTATGGATGCCCTGGAGTCTCCAATGGTTTTTAAGTAAGCACTACATGCCTACCCCAAAGAGAGGTATTAAATTTAGCCTTTTCATGAGATGAAGTCAAGCTGTGTGGAGCCAAGTTTTCTCAAAGATATAATAACGGTTAGAGAGATAGTACAGCAGGCAGGGCACTTGCCCTGTATATCCTCAATTGGGCCCAATCCCCAGTATTCCAAATGGACCCCTGAGCACCACCAGGAGTGATGCCTGAGCAGAGTTGAATGTGGTTCTCCTCATTCCTCTATATAAAAAAATTAATTATAAAAATAATTTTCTAGGACCCAAGAGCTAGTTTAATTGATAGGCACATTCAAGCACATGACCCACAGGTTTCGTGAAGCCCTGAATTAGTTACTAGACACCCACCTACTCTGAGCATCACTGGGAGGCATCCAGAAAAAACACTAATCAAAGGAGACCAGTGTCTCCAGCAGTGGAGCTTGTACCTTGCCTGCAAGGTGCCAGGCTCTGACCTCTGTTCTTGACACTGTGTGCCTGCCTACCCTCTCCAGCAACATCAGGCATAGCCTCTAGAGAAAAAAAATCCTTTACCTAATTCTTCCATTCACTCATTCATTCAAGTTGTGTTTGATATTTGCATGAAGTGAATGATTTTTGCAAACACTTAATGAATTCCAAACTACGTTCTAAAACATTCTTATTATATTAGGTAGACTGGTTTGTCTGGAAATAACTGAAAACTTAATCCAGGTGTCACCAACATGAGATATTTCTTCTAACAAGAAATCCAGTGGCAATAGGGAATCCAGAGCAGCAACTGCCTTAGACACCATGGCCCTGTTTTTCCTTTTGTTCTTTCATCCAAAGTCTGTTAACTCTTTTCTCTTTTTTCACCTCATGGTTACAAGATAGCTGCCATATCTTAGGTTGCTTTAGTTGTGAGAAAGAAGAAAGATAATAAATACATAATAAATAATAAAAAACGAATACAGTTTTTCGAATTAATTTATTTTTATTGCTTTATTAAAGCACTGTGGTTACAGAATTGTTCATAGTTGGGTTTCAGTCATAGGATGTACACCACCCTTTACCAGTGTACCTTTCCCACTACTAACATCCCCCATTTCTCTTCCACCCCATTCACCCCTGCTGTTTCTGGGACAGGTATTTTGCTTCTCTCCCCCCCTCTCTCTTTCTCTTTCTCTCTCTCTTTTCAATTTTTGGTCACACCAGTGACATTCAGGGGTTACTCCTGGCTCTGTGCTCAGAAATAGTTCCTGGTAGGCTCGGGGGACCATATGGAATGCCGGGATTCAAACCACCGTCAGTCCTGGGTCAGTTGCATGCAAGGTAAACACCCTACCACTATGCTACCTCTCCAGCTCTTTCTCTCTCTCTTTTTCTCTCTCACTTTCCAAGACTGTGGTTTGTTTTACTGTTAATGAAATGCTACCATGCACGTCACTATCCCCTTTTAGCACTTAGTTCTTATCCAGAGTGATCAATTCCAACTATCATTGTCACAGTAGACTCTTCTCTACTCTAACTGCACTCACTGCTATTTGTGGCACACTTCCTACCATGAACTGGTCCTCCTAACCCTCATCTATATTGTCTCTGAACATTATTACCATACAGTCTTTTTTCTTAGATCCTACAAGTAAGTTACATTATTCTGTTTCTCTCCATTTGTCTCATTTCACTCAGCATAATATTCATGTCCATCAATGTATAAGCAAGTTTCATGACTTCATTTTTCCAGATGACTGCATAGTATTCCATTGTATAGTGTACCATAGTTTATTCAGCCACTCATCTGTTGTTGGGCACCCAGATTGTTTCCAGATTCCAGCTTTGTAAATAGCGCTGTGGTGAATATAGGAGTGTAGAGGGAATTTTTGTATTGTTTTTTGTGTTCCTAGAGTTTTCCTAGGAATGGTATTGCTGGATTATATAGGAGATCAATTTCTAGCTTTTTGAGGAATGTCCATATTATTTTATAAAAAGACTGGACCAGCCTCCATTCCCACCAGCAGTAAATGAGAGAGTCCCTTTTCCCCCACATCCACACCAGTTCTTTGTGATGTTTGCCAGTCTCTGTAGTGTGAAATAATACCTCATTGTTAGTTATGTGGAGCATTTTTTCATGGTTTTCTGTTGGTCTAATACAATTTTTTAAAAGATGAGAATGAATGAAATTTATGATCCCTTTAAAAACAACCTCAGGGGGACAGAGAGATAGCACAGTGGCATTTGCCTTGCAAGCAGCCACTCCAGGACCTAAGGTGGTCGGTTTGAATCCCGGCATCCCATATGGTCTCCCGTGCCTGCCAGGGGCTATTTCTGAGCAGATAGCCAGGAGTAACACCTGAGCATCCCACCGCCGGGTGTGGCCCAAAAACCAACCAACCAAACAAACAAACAAAAAACAAACCTTCAGGTTCCTGTGAGAGTCCCAGAGTCTGGGCATACCACTTTGCATGCAAGAGGACCCTACAGACATCTTGAACACAGAGCCAGGAGTGGCCTCTGAACACCAGCATGTGTGGCTCAAAAATGAACAAACAAATAAATGAACCAAAATAAAAACAGTCCCTAGATGGGGCTACTGCTTTTTCAGAGGCAGAGCTGGGCCTAGGTGGCACCAATGACATATCAGGGGTCCTCAAACTTTTTAAACAGGGGCCCAATTCACTGTCCCTCAGACCACTGGAGGGTCAAACTATAGTAAAAACAAAAATTACGAACAAATTCCTATGCACACTGCATACATCTTATTTTGATGTGAAGAAACAAAATGGGAACAAATATAATATGTGGCCTGCGGGCCGTAGTTTGAGGACCACTGCCATAGGTGGTCCTATAAGAACTCCTGTGCTTTTATAGGAGGGAGGTCCTGGAGCAGCTGCAGAAAATGTGGGCTGGGTTTTAGACTTGTTAGGGTAGGGCTCCTTCAAGTTGCCAGGGAAATGGTAATAAAGTGTTAACACCTGTCCTGGAATTGACAGCAACCCAAAGTCTGCAGGAGCCCAGGATGTATGCTAGAAGGAAGCTTTCTCAAACTAGAAAAAGGGACTCACAGTTTAGAGCAGCATGTGGTAGCCTCAGTGCATGTTGATTCATTCTGGGCACTTAGGAGGGTGAAAGGACATCCTTTGCTCTGTACAAGGAGAAAGGCTTATGGACCAAAATTAACCAAGGACTTTGTAAAGAACAGGTATCTTGGTGTGATGGGGTTGGCTGGTGCTCGACATCTGACTGTGGAAGCCCCCAAGTGCTCTGCTTGCAAGCTGAAGCCTCCACACCCATCAATGCGCTGCTTTTGGAATGTGGGCATCTTTGGTTCTGGATGGGCCCGGGGACCTACAGATTTGCCAACATTTTTGATGAGAAAGGTGTGGAATATTGGCTTATGAATGATTCTCTCAGGATGTTCTGGCCCTGATGAGAACTTATACTGTTTCCTTTGCCAGTTCCCGGGGCTTAAGAGAGCCTAGGTGTTAAAGCACTTACTTTGTATGAGGCGTATCTGGTTTGATTCCTGGTACTGAATATGGACCCCTAGCACGACCAGGGCAACTCCTGATCATAAGCCCTGAGTACTACTAGATGTGGCCTCACCCCTACCTTCCCTCCAAAGAAAGGGCATTTTAAAACATGTGTTTGAGCATTGTTTGGATTAGTGTTGTCCAGCAGTACTGGCACACAAAGCCAGGCAGGAGTGGTACATCTGCCAATAGGAATGTTTAGCAGGAACAGTGAAGTGTATCATGAGAGGTAAATGTAATCTGACCACTCTTTTAGTCCACACGCTGTCATCATTTTGACCTATATATAATACATTGGAAAGGACTCATGAGGGCATGGAGAGATAGCACAGCGGCGTTTGCCTTGCAAGCAGCCGATCCAGGACCAAAGGTGGTTGGTTCGAATCCCGGTGTCCCATATGGTCCCCCGTGCCTGCCAGGAGCTATTTCTGAACAGACAACCAGGAGTAACCCCTGAGCACCGCCGGGTGTGGCCCAAAAACAAAACAAAAAAAAGAAAAGGACTCATGAGATGGTTCACATCCTCTATTCCATAGCAAGCTCTCCTTGAGCCTTCTCCATTTCAACATTGCGCACACGTGTGTGTGTGCGTGCGTGTGTGTGTGTGTGTGTGTGTGTGTGTGCATGCGCACGCGCCCGTGCATGCATGTGTGTGCATTTTGGGGCCACACCCAGCAGGGCTCAGGGGTTACTCCTGGCAGTCTTGGGGAACCATATGGGATGCTGGGAAATGAATGTGGGTTGGCTGCATGCAAGGCAAATGCCCTACTTGCTGTACTATCTCTGGCCCCGAATTCAGCGTTTTCTGTCCCACTTCCCTGCTTGCTCAGTGGCTACAGGTGACAGGCAGACTGACACAGACTCAGAGTTAGCCTTAGAGCCACCCCCTGTGCACCCTCTGTGTGGCCATCGGGTCCAGGGGAAGATCGTCCACCCACCAGGGGATCAGCATAGATTCAGTGCTCGGACTATGTGAAAACAATTCTTTTCACTGGGATTTCTTCTCTGGGTCCCTCCCCCTGCCCTTTCTCTACCTCCCCAAGACTCCCCCTTCCCACCAACCCACCTCCCCCCTCTACTAGCAAATGGCCTCCTCAGAGACCCTGAGGACGGTAATCAGTTTCGCAGCTGGAGGCAAAGTGATCTAGTGCAGCAATTCCTCCATTAGGGGCTTTCTCCTGGCCTTTCCATTAGGGAAGGACTCTTGCATAAAGGAAAATGTGCTTGGTCTTCACCCGGGAAGACAAAGGATTAAATTAAAAGAGCAATAACCTTGCTACTTGCTGGGCTACTGGGAGGGCAACAGGGAAAATAATTCTCTCTGCCTCTTTTGGCTGAGGGTTTTGAGCAATGGCAGCTGGAGCTGAATTACGGTTTATCTGGAATTGAAGTGATGGTCCCGAGACATGGAGCCTGATCAAAAATCCTGCCTGGCTTCCCCTGCATATCAAGCAGCCCATTCATTCTGATCTGAAAAGGAAGGGAGCCCTTGACCTGTTTGGGCACCTCCAGTGAGAACCCAGGTCTCCTGGACCAAATCTCACTCATCTATTTCTAACCAGTTTTGATCATTTCTGCCCTTGGTGTCTCCCTTTCTTTCTTTTCTTTTGATTTCTGGGTCACACCCAGCAGCGCTTAGGGCCCACTCAGAAATCGCCGCTGGCAGGCTCGGGGGACATATGGGAAGCTGGGATTGGAGCCACTGTCCTGCATGCTAGGTAAATGCTCTACCGCTGTGCTATCTCTCCAGCTGGATGTCTCCCCTTCTTAGTGCAGATGCAGTAACCTTCCTGCTCCCCAGCAACCTGCATATAAAAAAAATTTTTTCTAGGGCCCAAGAGCTAGTCTAATTGATAGGCAGTTTTCAAGCACATGGCCCACAGGTTTCTTGAAGCCCTGAATTAGTTACTAGGCACCCACCTACTCTGAGCATCACTGGGAAGCATCCAGAAAAATCATTAATCAAAGGAGACCAGTGTGTCTCCAGCAGTGGAGTTTGTACCCCAGCCCCAACTTATTTAATGTACTCTGTCTTTCTGCTAGCTCATGAAGTCAGCACCCAAAGACTGCAAACTGCATTCGACTCAGGGTTCTATTTAAAAGTAGGGGTATTAGACTCCTCACTGAAGGATTGAATTAAGAAGCTGAATTCATGTGTTGGGCTACTTTCTGTTTGTTTATTTGCTTTTGCCACACCCTGTGGTGTTCAGGGCTTACTCCTGGTTCTGTATTCAAGGGATCACTCCTGGAAATTTAAGGGGACACTATGGGGTGCTAGATATTGATCCCTGGTTCCTCACATGCAAGGCAAACACCCCTACACTGTACAATCACTCTGACCTGGAAGAATCTTGACTTGATGGGGATCATCATCCTCAAACTAATGAAGCCTGGAACAAAGAACAAACTGAGCTGCTCCTGCAAAAATCTGGACAAAGGGTCCCAAGAGATAGCATGGAGGTAGGGTGTTTGCCTTGCATGCAGAAGGACAGTGGTTCGAATCCCGGCATCCCATGTGGTCCCCCGAGCTTGCCAGGAGCGATTTCTGAATGTAGAGCCAGGAGTAACCCCTGAGCACTGCTGGGTAGCTGGGTATGACCCAAAAACTAAAAAACAAACAACAACAACAAAAAATTGGACAGAGCTTGGGGATCAGCTATCAAGAATGATGATGTAAGAAAGCAATTTACATTTAGAAACATGGAAACATTCCAATACTTGCCTGCAATATACTTAGCTCACTTTCACAATACAATACCAGTAGTCAGGGTTTGCATTCAGTCTTTATTTTTTGTTTTTGTTTTTGGGTCATACCCAGCAGCGCTCAGTGGTTACTCCTAGCTACATGCTCAGAAATCACTTCTGTCAGGCTCAGGGGACCATATCGGATGCCGAGATTTGAACCACCGTCCTTCTGCATGCAAGGCAAATGCCCTACCTCCATGCTATTTCTCCGGCCCTCAGTCTTTTTTTAAAAAACAAAAACAAACAGACAAACAAAAATAGTAGGCTTATATTTTCTCCTAAAAACCATCTCCACCTGTTCCCCTCCTCTCCATGTCTGAGCTGGGATCAGGAGGAATTGGATTGAGGGAAGCTAATATGAGGTTTTTACAAAATATTCAGCTAAAACTGAAAAATAACAGGGTGTGCTATTGCATTTAGAATGGGACTAGGGCATGGGTGGGAGAGAATGCTGTGTGCTGTGGGGGTCAAAGCCTCAGTGTTTATAGACTCCTTGCTATTTCTCTCTCTCTCTCTCTCTCTCTCTCTCTCTCTCTCTCTCTCTCTCTCTCTCTCTTTCTCTCTCTCTCTCTCTCATGTTCACTCTCTCGAGTTTAGCTTGGGTGGCCTGGAAACTTCCAGAAAGACTCTGTTCTTAAGAAGCTGAATTCCTGTTGCCAGATTCCATTGCAGGCCTGAGAGCAAAGAATGCTTTCAAACAAGAAGGATTGAATCTTGATAGAGTGGCAGACTCAGGGAGCCTGACATTTCCGGAAAACTGGGCCACCTTCTTTTCCCTTCTCTTCTCACACCTATGGCACCCCCAAAGGGAGCACGGACAGGGAGCTGACTCCACGTCTCTCACAAGGAAGCTTTGTGTCCCTAGCCGTCCCTTTGCCTGGGGCTGCAAATAGAGAAACCAGAAACCAGGTGGTGGTGAAGGAATATTCCCAGAGGGAAAACCAGAAAGCCTGTCTGATGAGCATTTGTTAACGGAATTGATCTGATTACTCAGAATTGATCTGATTACTCAGGACTTTCTTCTCCAGTACTGGAGCAGAGAGGGGCTGTAGTTGCTTTTCATTCTATTTAATTTCTGTTTTCTAAGAATGAATATCAAGGGAGCAGCTTTGATTAAACAAGCCTTTAAAAAGGGGACCCAATGCCAGGTTTTACAGAAAGCTTTACCGAGGCGCTGGCAAATGGCCACATGACACAATATTTTTAGTCTATGGATATTATCTCCTTTCTAACTACAAAACTGCAATTCCCATTAACACATGCCTGTAGGTTCAGGGATAAAGGAAATTAGCATGATGCTAGAAGGGAAAAAAAATCCAATTCTAAGCTAGCAGCCTCTTAACAGGAAAGAAAAGGAAAATCGCTGTGTTCCTAGATATACAGTTCTTCACCCCTTTTTATCTATTTCTTTTTTCTTTATGCTGAGCCTGGAGGCAGAACTAGACAAGATTTCAGACCTGAATTTCAGACCCAGTTTCAGACCTAGCATGACCAAATTAAAACTGATCTCTAAAAATATAATTTGGTAAGATGCTTTGTTGTCATTTTTTAAAATTTTGCTTAAAGATTATTTTTGGACCATACCTAGATCTATTCAGGGCTTACTCCTAGTTTTGTGCTCAGGGATCACTCCTGGTGGAGGTCAGGGAACCATATATGATGCAAGGGTTCAAGCTGAGGTTAGTCACATGTAAGGCAAGTGCTTTAACCCCTACACTAATTTCTCCAGTTCATTATTTAAAAATTTTTAGATGAGAGCAATCATTTTATTTCAGCAGGAAATAAACAAGAACACACCAATATATAACTATTAATGTACTTATTGGGGTTTGAACACCTACTTATGTTCAGGGGTTCCTGATTCTGGGCTTAACACCTGGCAATGTTCAGGGAACAATATGTGACAGTGGGAATTTGACCAAGTATACCCACCTTATCTCCTATTCTATTTCTCAGCTCCCTACTTCCAATTCGTACCATTTAACAACAATGAATGGATCATGTACTGTGTATTGGTACAGGAGAGGGCAGTAAGTGAATGCTTTCCCTTGTGACTTTTAGGCTCTAATTCACCAGTAATAGTTACCATACAAAAACTGCTCTATATCTCAAAAAACGGTCAAAGAGATAGCATAGAGCTAGGGCATTTGCCTTGCATGTAGAAGGACAGTGGTTTGAATCCTGGCATCCCATATGGTCCTCCCCACCAGCCTGCCAGGAGCAATTTCTGAACATAGAGCCAGGAGTAACCCCTGAGCATTGCCGGGTGTGAACCCAAAACCAAACCAAACCAAATCAAACAAACAAACAAACAAAAACCCTGCTTTATATCTAATATGAGAACCAGAGGGATATTGTCTTCCCTCCCCCCTTTTTTAATTTAAACACCATAAGATGTTTATAAAGTTGTTCATACTACAGGTTTTTTTTGGGGGGGGTGGCACACCCGGTGATACTTAGGGGTTAGTCCTGGCTATGCACTCAGAAATCGCTCCTGGTTCGGGGACCATATTGAACTTAGGTCTGTCCTAGGCTAGTACAGGCAAGGCAGATGCCTTACAGCTTGTGCCATCATTCCTGCCTCTTTATTACAGTTTTTTCCACATATAAACTTATTCATGATTTACAGTCATATAATGTATAATAACCTTCACCAGTGGGCATTTCCTATCATCATTGTCAACAATTTCCCTCTCACCTTCCTTGATACCCTCTTGCCTTCCACCCACCCTCCCCTGCCTGCTTCTGGGGCAGGCATTTTATTTCTCTCCTTTCTTTTTTGACACTGGTTTGTATTACCATTAATGAAGAGTGCCACTCATGTTCTTTTCATAGTATATCCTTCTCTACTCTAACTGTACTCTCTGTTCTTTGTACAAAGCTTCCTACCATGAGGTCTTCCTAATCTTTATCTCTATTGTCTCAGGATAACATTTCCACACTGTCTTTTATTTTTCTTATATCCTACAGATGAGTGAGATTATTCTGTTTATCCCTCTCCCTCTGACTCATTTTACACAGCATAATAGTCTCCATGTCCATTCATATGTAAGCAAATTTCATGACTTCATTTTTCCTAAGGGCATGTCCAATTATTATTGCACTCTTGAATAAGGTTTCATAGCTGGAACCAGGATAGAGATGCCACAGTCTGCTCCAGATCACCCACACTTAACTCAGAGGCTCCAATTCATGGCTCTCATCTGGATAGAAGTGAGCTAAGAGGCTTGTTCCTAGTTTACCATCACCTGTATTGACCCCTTTCTGAATACCTCTCCTGATTTTCAGGACCACAAGCTTGTGGAGAGCAAGGTCTATCTGACATTTCCATATTCACAGACTTGATTCTGAAACCAACCAGAACTGGAACTTAGCAACTAAAGCCTTTTAGCAGTAGCCTTGTAGAAAAGACATCCTTGTTCAAGGATATAGTATAACTGCACCCCTTCCCCTCAGAGACTTACATCTATAGTTATATGTGGATTCTTTGATGAGAGAGATAGCACAGTTTCATGGACAGGCTGGCTGCAAGTTGGTAAGGAGCCTTAAGATTTAAGCATCTTGGGCTAGAGTGATAGCACAGTAGTAGGACCTTGCATGCTGCCAATTCGGGACAGACCTGGGTTTGATCCCCGGCATCCTATAAGGTTCCCTGAGCCTGCCAGGAACAATATCTGAGTGCAGAGCCAGGAGTAACCCCTGAGCACTACGAGGTGTGGCACAAAAACAACAACAAGAAAAAGGTTTAAGCATTTTGCTTTGAGTACCACTGAGATGCCTTATAACTTGGGAAGATGGGAGAAGGATGTTTCTTTGAATTATTAAAGCACTCCCTCTAAAAATGATGTAGGAGAGGCAGAATGATAATACAAGGTTTAAGCCATTTGTCTTGTATTTATCCAACCCTTCACATTACATATGGGCCCACAAGCATTTCTAGGAGTGAACCCCTCAGAACAGAGCTTGGAATAAGCCCTGAGCACTGCCAGAGGTGACCCAAAATTTAAATGAAAAACAAACAGGCAGAAATCAAGCCAAATGAAGAACAAGAAAGACTTATTCAAATAATCACCTGTCATCAGGATCTGTTCCATTATTAACCAACCAAGCTATAAAATAAGATTTAAGAGCATAGGCAAATGCCCAAGCTATCAAGGAGAAGAACAAGATATTACAGTTTTGATTAGAACATCATCTCAATTTTTTCAGAGAGTGTTTTCATAGTAAAGAACAGAAACCTATTATGAACATGATGAGATTTCATAGGTGACTAATAACAGGTTTCCTTTTTATGTTTTTCTGTCTTTATCAATTTTCACAAAAATGGTTCATTACAACTAGAAAGGTGTTATTAAAAATAAGTGGAAAGTAAACACATAAAAATGATTTTTTTTTAAAAATGATTTTTTTAAAACCTTCTACAAGTGCTAAAGAGACCTCTGATCTCTTTGGTATTCCTCTCACTCTTCTCCTGTAGGAAGCTTAGCTGTGATCATAGCCCAGAAAATGCCTGGGTTGGAAACTTTAGCTTATGGCTCCTTTGATTCTAGACTTCAGGGACTGAATTCTGATGGCAAAGCCTCCACTGATGATTTGAAACAGAGATCTGAGACCTGGAGGAGATACCACCCCTTATTCTAGTGGGAAATAATGAAACCTCCTAACCTTTAAGCCCTTGGAACAAAAGGATAGAAATGTGGGCATCTTGACTATTGCTATGGCCTTTCACACTTTACATTGTGTGATTATAAGCTCATTCTCACACGTAAGTGCAGTTGACAGCATCCCTTATACATGTTAAGCAAGGAAGGGGCTCATCCTAGATTTTGTGCTGAGGGACCCATTTCTTCTTCTTTGGTTCACCCCTACCACATTTGCTCATTATTCCTTATCACAAGAAGCTATCTTTAGTCAAGGTTTATGTTTCATAGACCAGATATACCTGTGAGGGACAAGCTTCAAATCAACTCAAGCAAATTCTTGAGTTTCCAAATCCCTTTGCATTTGGAAAGATATTGGGCCCTCCTCATGTTCTCAATATATTTTTTGTGGAGCCATCATTTCTAATCTGCCTTCTCTTCTGGCCCAGGCACACACAACTTGGAGAAAGTCACAATAATCAAGCATATATAATGTTGTATCTATGATCCATCAATATAAAATCACACTTGCTAGGTCAGAAGGCCACGCATTTAAGGCTTTGTCAAAGAAGTAGGAGTCATGGTAGTTTTCCTCCTCCATTATTCCAGCAGGATTCATTTACTTTCAACCAGGTTTTGTTTCTGCTTTGTTGATTCCATCTCAGAAGCGGGGGAGCATCTGGTGTAGCTTGGGGGATGGGGGTTGTGATTATAATATAAAAATAGTGGTACCCAGGGTTTACTTCTGGCTCTGTGATCAAGGATCACTTCTAACAGTTCTCCGGGGATTATATGTGGTGTTGAGTATTGAACAGGGTCAGCTGCAAGCAAGGCAAGTGTCTTATCCACTGTACTATCTCCTCAGCCCCTAAAAACTTTTAAGAATAGAAACAAGATCTGACTTTAATGTCATTTTACTCATATTCTAGGGTAGCAGTGTTTCAACAGGGTTGATTATAGCCAATACAAAATTGAAGCCAGAGATATCCTGGGAAGTAGAAGGGTTATTCCATTGACAGATATAGGAGGTTGAGAAGCCTATCTCCTAGAGCTAGGACTCAAGGGGTCTGAGCAATAGCACATCAGGCAGGGCATTTGCCTTGCTCGAAGCCAACTTGAGGCCAACCCGGGTTCAATTCCCGGCATCCTATATGGTCCCCCTAGCCTGCCAGGAGTGATATCTGAGCACAGAGTGAGGACTACTCCCTGAGTGCTGCCAGGTATGCCCCCACCCAATGAAATAAGGAAATAAAGTGGACACAATAAATAACATCTTAGGGTTTGATTAATGAGAGGTTGGGACTCAGATCCACTGAGCTAAATGCTTTTTTAATTCAGTCTGTGATCTTCCTATTTGAAGCTCATCTTCGTGTATCAAGAATGTTCCATGGGAATATTAGGAACTATCCAAGGAATGGTTAGAAAGGAACTTGGTTCAGCTAGGAAATGAATCAAGTTATCTCTGACAGGAAAGATGTATAAAGGTACTAAATTGCTTGCTTTCTTTGCAGTATTTCCTGGTTTCTCCTATAAACAGCTTTAACCTGTCTGCAAATGGGACCCTCTTCTCCACCACAAAATTTGACTTTGAAGCAGGATTCAACAGGTAGCCTTTTTAGTTTTGTGGGAAGAGTTATTATTATTATTATTATTATTGGTTTTGGGGTCACACCTGGCTGCGCTCAGGGATTACTCGTGGCTCTATGCTTAGAAATCACTCCTGGCAGGCTCGGGGGACCATATGGGATGCCGGATTCGAACCACCTTCCTTCTGCATGCAAGGCAAACGCTCTACCTCCATGCTATCTCTCTGGCTCCAAGAGTTATTTTCTTGATGGTCAAGAATAGGCCAAGGGAGCAGACGTGGTGTTCAGGAGTCAGTGAATTCCAGAGAGAAGGAATAAAGCAATGAGCTGGAAGGCCACCTTCCCCAAACCTTCATCTCCAGGGAATTCAAATCAAGGCAAGGTAAAGGGTTCCCAAGAGCTCTGGAGAATGGCCTGAGATGTTCTTCTGGTGTGAGAGAGGCAGTAATTGAGTGGATATTTTAACATGGCAGCAGACTAGATGCAGGCAAGCCTTGAGGAGAGAGTTGTGGCAGGGCCAGGTGTGAGGCTGTGGGCAACTCAGTGGATCCTGACTCTGCTGAGAGCCTCATCTTCTTCTTTTGTCTGTGGACCCCTATGGGGATCTGCGGAGGCCAGGAAGAGTAGAATATGGCCAGAGCAGTTATGTTCTGTGAGCAGATGTGAGTGGGAACAAAACAGATGTGTTAGCTTTAGATGTGGAGGAAGAAGGTAGCAGGTCTTAGTGTGGGAGTCTAATGGCTGAGAGGTAAGGCACTGGCCAGAAACGGCCCAGAGTCTTCTCCTCTTCCTCCCACCTGTGGTGTAACAGACCTTGATTCTTTCCTTGGTGCTATTTTCCTGGCAGTTACCATCTCACTGTGGAAGTGAGGGACAGCCATGGGTTGAGAGCATCCACAGACCTCCTTGTGACCATTGTGAACATCAATGATGAGCGCCCATACTTTACCAGGTAAGCCCATGAGCCCACAGAACTGTTGGTCAGGTGGTTAGACCTTGCTGCCAGACACAGCTCTTTGCAGACAGAAGACTAAAGAGGGCTTAAAGGCCTGAGGTCTTTTGTGGTTTCATCTGGGCCTCTGTATGCCCCCTTGTTCACCTCTATGCAGTTTGCCTCCCAGGTCCTTGTGCACAATGAGGAATAATAATCTTGTGGAGAAAAGGTGAGGTCTGGGCAAGGCTGGGTTCAAGGGAGTGAAGATAAAGAGGTTCTTTCAAAGCAAGTTTGTGATGTGGATAAGTGCAGACTTTATGGGTTCACTTAGAATGTCTGCCTTGGACTAAGGATACAGGATTTCAGTGGATATCACAAGCTGTCAAGATTCCCTCTATTGTGTGGGCTAAAGTTTCTTTCTGCCACTAGGGAAAGTGCCTGGCATCACCTGCATCTACAGAAATGAGGAATGAAAGAGGATCTGAGAAAGGGGCAGTTTAGGAAGGTGTACAGTAGCACACCCCTTTAATCCTACCACCTGGGTACAAAAAACCCCAGACCTACCTTGTACGTGATGGAGGATTTAGGGGAGAATAATGGCATCACGGACCAGGTTACCATACTGTGCACACTGTTGGCTTATGGCTCCCAAAGTGTGCGTATTTTCTTCCTGAGGTGGGCTCAGGAGACAGACACAATGAACCTGTCAAAGTCACCTACTTGGATGCATTGATGACTGGATTACATTTAGTTCAGGAGGCTCTGCCAGCCAAAGAAGTAAGCAGCATGCTGAAGTTAGGAGACAGGAAGACCACCACATTCCCAGAGCAGGTGGTGTCATTTGGGAAAGCATTCCACCACTGGCCTTTTTGGACATGCCCATGGTCCACAGCTCCTCCTGGAGTGTTCACATGCAGTGTGTCACAGCAGACACAGCATGCCAGGAACTGTTTGTGACCAGCTGCTGCTTAAAGATGCTGCAGTGTGTTTCTGCTGACTGGGCTCCTCCGGGCAGTTTATAAATAGTTGTGACATCGCAGCCCAGATTCAGACTCCAGTATTGGCACACATAGCATGGCTGATTTATTATGACTCCCAAAGGAGGAGATGACCAAAGGCTACCCAAGATACTGGGCTCTCGTCACCCAGGGTCCCCATCTCAGGAATTCTGTGCTCACAATAGGTCAGTTATGAAAATGTAGGTGAACCAAGGAGGGGAGAGATATTGAAACAGGAATGTGCCATGGAAGAGAGGGAAGTTTCTAGGGTTAGACTAAACTCTGTCTATGGCCTGGGATCCCTTATTTCTAGCAGGTTCAATTCTTCCTTTGGGAGCAGGTTGCATCCACACTGACAAAATACTCTGATGCCTGCTTGCCTTGATAACTGGGCTCTTCTGTTGTTATATGAGTTCTGAGCTACCCATGTCTCCCTGTCCCCTGGCCAGTACAATTTGCTGTTGAAAATATTTTCCATTTGATCTCAGGTGGTTTCGAACATCTGAATACTTTACAGGCTCACACCAGGTACTCTAGGCTCCTGCTGTTAGGAAATCTGAACACTTTATTGTGAGAGCGCATGATTCCCATCGGCTCACTTCCTGGCAAGCTCAGTCATTGCTATTTTTGTGCAGCTCTGTATCTCAGAGCTTGGCAGTAGGTCTTTCTTTCCTGCATCAAAAAAAAAAAAAAATGGACTCCCAGGCCTATTCAGCTTGGCATCCACCAGTACAGACATACCTTCTGAGCTTCCTGAATCCTCATTCATAAGACAGAATCATCACAGTCACAACAGGATTTATTCCCACAAGTGTGGCCATTGTCTGCACTTTGCCCAAGTTCCAGTAATCCATCCTGGATGGGGATATAAGTGGAGGTCAGAGCATCACTGTTAGGTCACTGTAGGGTTGCTGTGCTTTGAACAGATCTTACCTCTACTCTGAAGGGAACACTCTCCTAGTGAATAATATTTTATATATACTTGCGGCTCTTAGATCCCCAAATTCAATCGATACAGGATTTTATTTTCCTTCTGCTGCACTCAGTATCAGGTCAGCCAAGGAGAGAAGTTTATTTTTACATCTAAGAAGTTGGCCTTCAGCCATGGTCTGACAAGCCCTCATCACGGGGTCCTGATTTCCCAGAGGACACAGCACAGACATCACGAGCCTGCAGAACTGGTCTCTGGGACAGCAGCACGGCTGACATCTGGAGCTGATGCTTACTGGTTGTGGAGGCTGCTCTGTGCGTGGTAGGATGTCCTGCATTGTGCCTGCCTCTACCCCCTAGAGGCCAGCAGCATTTCCTTTTGCTTTGACAAAAGAAAAAAGTCTCCAGACACAGCCAATACCACTGAAAACCACTGCTTTAGAAAGAAGAGGGTGGTGGAATGTGCATGCCCACAGAGCTGTTGTAAACCTGTGGTTGTCTTTATAATAGTGCTTCTCAGATCTCTAAGTGGGGCTAGGGAATGGCACAGTGGAAGTGCACTTGCCTTGAATTAATGAGACTCTGGGTTCATTTCTCGGTACTCTCCCTCCATCAGTGGAACTCAACCATGAAGTACCTACAAATATCTGGATATCTTGTGAGAATACAGAGCTCCACCAGGGGATTGAAAGAATCTGTTAAAATGCCTGGGATCTGTATGGGACACAACTCATTAGAGAATCTGTTAGTGATGCAAATGGCACCAGAGATAGAGTAATGAGGGCGAGGCACTTGCCTGTGTGCTACTGACCCAGGTTGCCCATTCACTACCCCCCACACTGGGCATAGCAAAACAAAGGCCCTGAGCACTGCCAAGTGCAGCTCCCAAACAAATAAACATAAATGCATGGACCATGCCAGGAGGCTGTGGGCTTGTGGACACCTGAGCACTTTGTTGGAAGTGGATGTAACCTGCTCACGGTAACCAAAAAAAAGCAAACCCATTGGAAATGAAGTTTCTCAGGCCATGAACAGAGGTTTCATCTAGCCTTAGACACCTCCCTCCCTTCTTCCATGGCACATTGCTATTCATGTCCTACATTTTCCTTGACTCACCCATACTTTTAGAACTAACTTTTTGAACTAACCCATTGTTGGCAGTGGCACAGAGCTCCTAAAATGAGGGTTGTCTGCGAGTAAGTGAATTATCAGGCTACTTCCAGGACACTCTGAGTGCAAAGAGCCAGTGCCAAGGGTGGCTTGTTGGATAAAATCTCTGAGCCCCCAGCAAGGGGCTGTGCTCGCAGAAGGTCATCTTGCTAATGGGCGTTCAACCCAGTAGTGGAGTGGGAGCCCTGATAGCTGTGGGGTCATAGTTCCAGCCCTGCTTCCCTCTCCTTTTTTCTTCCACTGCATCCCCCACACCCAACCATCAGGAGCTATGAGAGAGCTTATAAGAACTCAGATAGGACACAGAAGCCCTGCTTAAAGAAGAGAAAAGTCCAATTTAGGAAATCCCTATCATTTGTGTTTAAGACATCACATTTAGTTCGGGGAGATATAGTGGATATAGTGGAGCACTTGCCTTGTATGAGGCTGACCCAGGTTTGAACCCTGCACTCTATGGTCCTACAAGACCTGCCAGCAGACACTCCTGAGCATCACCAGGTGTGGCCCCAAACCAAAACCAAACTTTTTTTTTTACATAATTAGTATGCAATATTGCAGGATTTCAGGGTTATAGCACAATATATTTATATGTATGTAAGATGCACCTTCTCCACCACAACATCCCAGAACCATTCCCAGTACCACAAAAGACCCTTCTCCTTCCTCCAGCCCACTCTCCCCTTTCTCTCCAGTAGCCACTGTAGTTTTCACTAAGTCTAAGAGTTAATTTTGTTGGATTTTGCCAGTTTATTTGCCTTAGTAATATTCCACAAATGAGTAAAAATGCCTGACCATTGCCTTTCACTTTTTTATTTTACTTAGTAACATCACCTCACGTTCCAAGTTTAATTCTATTGGGCCCATTTTATATTTATTTATTTATTTATTTATTTAGTGGGATGGATGAAGATTGGGCTGCACCTGATAGTGCTCTGGGCTAACTTCGCTCTGTGCTTTTAGATCACTCCCAGCAGGGCTCAAATATCTGTGTGGGATCAAACTCACTCGGGATGACTCTATGCAATGTAAATGCCTTCCCTGCTGTACTATCTCTCTGACTCCTCAGGTTCATCTTTTAAACAACAGGGAAGCATTCCATTGTGTAAACCCTGCCACAGCTTCTTTAGTCAGACCTCTGTTGATGGACCCCTTGTAGGAAGCCACTAAATTTGAGATGACTGTTGACCCCACTGAAGTGATTTTCCCTTGACTAAAGGAAATACTGCAGTTATTTTAAAACAATAAGTTTCCCTTGGTGCACTCAACGACGCTCAAGTTAGCAATGATGTACAGTTAACACTTTGAACTCACCTTGTTCAGAGGCCCTGTGCTCTGAGGGAGAAGAGTGAATTGGCCATTTAAGGTTAAGTTTGTAAGCAGTTGCCTTAGGGAGAAGACACTCTCACCAGGCCTCAGTAAGGGTTGGTTTCTCCATTAGAGATCTGGCCTCACGTTACTGCCCCTCATGAGAGTATACAGGTAAAGGATATGAATTTTGTGTCCTCAGACAGGGGCAAGGGAAAGGAAAAAAGTGAACAAAGGTATTTGGGAATAAAAAATCTAGAAGATTTGTCATTTCTCTGGCTACTCGTGGTTTCATCTATAAGAGTCAGAAACCTGCAAATCTGGATAAGATAATTGATGAAAAAAAAAAGATAATTGATGGGTTTAAAAGGTTTTTCAAGAAACTTTTGCACTACTATTGGGAAGAGAAAAGAGAGCTGGGCAGACTGTCTTTCCTCATTTATTTCTGTTTATTCATTTTTGGATCCCACCTGGTGATGCTCAGGGCTTACTCCTGTAGATCTCTTGTGACCATATGAGGTGCTGGAGATAAAACCTGGGTTGCTAAGTGCAAGGCAAACACCCTACTGACTGTTTTATTCCTTGGTCCTATATCCTCATTTTAAAGCTGTTGATTTTCAAAGCTGGTTTGAAATGACATCAGAAATGGTAGCTAGTATGGAGACATGCTGCAGCCTATGTGACTGCTTGCAATACAAAGCACGGTCCTTTTTTTGAACCTAGAGAGATATGATCCTCAGAAATACAAAAGCCAGTTTCCCCCATCCTCTTTCAGGGAAAAGTTTGCTCTTCCTTTGCAAAGCTGCAGCTTCAAAATCCCTGTGCTATGTTTAGCACTAACTAAAATCCCCACCTCCTTAGTTCCATGATCTTATGTCCCTGAAAATTCACTCTGCCTTCTGCATTTCTTTCTAGCCCAAAGCGAGTGTATAAGATTCCTGAAGAGCTGAGTGTGGGAACCATAGTGGCCAATATCACCGCAGAGGACCCTGATGATAAAGGCTTTGCCAACTTTCTCCTCTATAGCATCACAACTGTTAACAGCTATTTCAGGATCAACCAGTGTAAGTAAGTCACAAAGCACACACACTTTATACTCATGCACATAATTGACATGCATTCAGACACTGACACACGTACACACTGACAGATGCACATACTCACAATCACACATGCACAGTCATACACTCAGACTCATACACGTATGTACTTACACATCTACACTCACACACAGTCATGCACCATGGACATACAGAGACATGCATACTTGTGTGCACTCACACAGTCACATCCATAACCTCATACACTCACACATGCTCACAGATATACTCACATACATCACAGATACACTTATAAATACATACTAAAATACCCTTATTCATGCATGCACTCATACTGTACCCCCCACTCTCACACACAAATAACCCTTTCTGTGCATTCTACAAATTCAGCCCTTTGGATGGTATTTTTT
>PVKC010003009.1:0-40715 GCA_004027635.1 Crocidura indochinensis | reverse complement strand
TTTTTTTTTTTTTTTTTTTTTTTTTTTTTTTTTTTTTTTTTTTTTTTTTTTTTTTTTTTGTTTTTGGGTCATACCCAGCAGCATTCAGGGGTTACTCCTGGCTCCAGGCTCAGAAATCGCTCCTGGCAGACTCGGGGACCATATGGGACTCCTGAATTAGAAGCAATGACCTTCTGCATGAAAGGCAAATGGCTTTACCTCCATGCTATCTCTCCGGGCCCAAAAGTATCTTATCATAAATTGTAATTTTAATTATTGATTGACCGTATGAGAGCTCTTCGGAGGAAGCTTGTGTATAAGTTTGAGAGAGTTGATGTACCAAGATATTCCTCAAGTCAAAGTAATAGAAAATTATGATATATGACTAGAATATCATTTGAGAGATGTATTATAGACAGTATTTTTAATATGGCATAATTGAGAGCATAGTGGTTGGAAAAGAATAAACCATTCCCTGCATTCCAAAATGAGCTGAGAGCTCATAGTAATCAATATACTATGATCAAAGTTTATAATGGGTTCAATTTTGCATAAAAGCAAAGTTGTCTGTTCTCCCAATTGACAAAAAATAATCTGTAAATGTAAAGAAAATAAATGTCACTGCTTTAATGGAGTAACAAGACCCTACAGTGAACTTAAAAAGGTTATGATAATTGGGGGTCCGAAAGATGGGGCAAAGTTTAAGGCTTTTGTCTTGCACACACTAGCCTGGGATGGACAGGACCGCGGTTGGATCAACCCGCGTCCAATATGGTCCCCCAAGCCAGGAGTGATTTCTGAGCACATAGCCAGGACTAGCCCCTGATGGTCACAGGGTGTGCCCCCCCCAAAACAAAGGGAAAAATGTTTATGATAATTAAGTCTTTATATATCAGAATTATCAGGTAGGTAGAATGAGAAAGACAGCTAGTACATAAATGGATGATTAGCCCTGGAACTCAAATGTTTATATGGCTTATCAATCTAGTACCTCATACACGACAGTAAATCATTATGGTCTGAGTTTAGAAAAACGTTTTAGATTTGAACTAGATTGAAGTAAGTTTACTAAAAACAAAATTAAACAAAACATTCCCAAATAAAATATATACCCATTTGTATATTGGAATTGAAATTCTGTTACAGTTAAACACCATTCTTTCTTTCAACCTTTTTTTTTTTTGCTTTTGCAACTCAGTCAGCTCTGTTCAGACCTTACCCTTTGCTCTGTGCTTAGAGATGATTCTAGAGGAGCTCAAAGGACTGTTTTTGCTGTCAGTAATGGAAGTCAGGCTGACCATGTGCAGAGCAAGTATTATCTCCTCTGTAGCTCTCTCTAGCATTACAGTCTTATTTAAAACTATACAATTCAGGTTTTCCTGTTAAAACTCATTTCTTAATTTAACATTTTAAAATAAAAAATTCATATATGAAATTAATTTAATATGAAAAGTATTTATCTTATGTTTTAAATTAATGACTTAAGTCTGGCACTTAGATTCTATGAAATATGATTTCAATATTATCTTAGTATATGACAGCTAAATATTATAATTTGAGTTACATTTCTGGCTTATGATCTCCTTCTTTTGCTCCACGTCTCTTGCAATAAATTTCTTGAATAGGGCTATTTTATTTCATTTGTTAAAAAAGAGTTTGGAGCTGCATATATACATATAAATATAATATGTAATTAAATAACATATACAATGAATGTATGTATACACACATCAAAGATATACATACATACATATAATGCAATGGAACAAATGGAAGGTCTCACACAAGCAGGTATCAAAAAGAAACTATCATTGAACCATATCTCTGACTGCTAATACTGAATTTTCTTTTTTGCCATTACCTTGGAAATAGATCTTCTTTCATTTTTACAACTAATTTAATTAGTAAATCTTTAACAAGATATACAAAGAATACATTTTTAAATAAGCCTTGAAAATTATAGTGAGCTGGCTGGTCACTATTTAGTATAAGAATTTGAGCCTTCTTAATAACCAATTTACAATGGAAATCTTATTACAGAATGACGAAAATTATTTTAATTTTTTTTAAAGTAGAATTTGCTTTTCAAAGGTCATTGCTTTGGGCTTAATAAAACATTTAACATATTCTTATTATTTAAGATATGCATTTTACATAAAATATGGACTAGAGAGATCAGGTACTAAATTGTCATAAAGCAAAAATGAGCAGAAAATGATAAAGATATGTTTTAAATGAGTAAATGTTTTCTAAATATCATTCCTGAATAACTTTTCTCTTAACTGTTACATAAATATATTTAATTAAAATAATTGCAAGTTTTAAAAATAACTAGAAGAGGAGCCAGAGAGATAGAACAGTGAATAGGCACTTATACTGGAGACAGCCTACCCAGTTTTGATCCCCAGGATTCCATGATCCCTGAGCACTACCAGAAATTATTACTCAATTTACAGCTAATCAAAAATAAAAACTAATAGACAAAAACTAAACAAGAACAACAGAGGTCTAAGCAATTATTAACTGTGAGCCATTAAAAATTATACCCACTTGTTTTACTTTTTAACAGATGAGATAAAATAAGCATACAATGTTCTGTATCCTAGATGTAACAGAAAGAAACAAAGGGGTATATAAAATTCAGACTCTAATGTACAGAAAGTGATCGATTTGATCAGATTCTGTAATTTCAGAGATGCATATATATGCAATAGTAAAGAGACAATAATCATAAAAATGTATCTTTTGTTAGTGCTATGTTTAAAAAGTTTTTTGTTTGTTTCTTTTGGGGGCTGCAGCTGGTGATGCTCAGGGGTTACTTCTGACGATGTGCTCAGAAATTGCTCCTGACTTGGAGGACCATATGGGACACCAGGGATAATTATTGTTTTATGTTTTACAATAAAATATTAATACATTACTTATATAATTCAATAATTGGAAGTAAAAAATATCATATATCAAATAAATTGCTATAATAGCAGTTCATGTTTATAAAATGCCTAGATGATACAATAATGCTAATTCTTAGCTAATTCAATAAATTTATTAGCATGGAATAAAATTTAAAAAAAATTATCTACAGAGAATAATATTGTATTAGAGTGTAATGTGATTAAATAATCAACATTAATTAAATAAATACTAAGAAGTTGAATGTATTTTCTGTTTATTTGGGTATTAACGTGTTATGAAGAGGTTCCACTTTTTCCTGATCACTTTGAAATAGAATTCAACTAAAAAAAAAAACTCGAGTAGCAGTAAGAACATTCTAAATATGTCCAAATAAGACACACCTCTATAACTTTTTTGACAAAAGAAAATCCAAAATCTTTGCTGAAACAATTTTTAATCTATATACTTGGAGTATCAATTAAAAATAATTCACTCAGTTATAACATTTAATTTTCAAAGTCTATCTAAGCTCTAACACTGAAATTTCCCTGTATTGATATTAAGTACTATTATTATAGAATTATAGGTAAATATCCAATGTCTTACAAAATACTAAATTTGGGGTATTTTTGAAATTCAAGCACTTTTGATCTTACTAAATTTTGATTTACATAATTCTCAAGCAATCCATACTAATATCATTTAGTATAAGTACAGTAGACTAATTTCCATGCAAATGTGCAATGGTAAACATATGTAATTTTAGGTCAAAATGTTTACAAACTTCAACATACAGTAAAAACATCTCATATCTAGATATTATACATTTATTTTAATATAAATTATTATATTAATCAGTAAATGGGTATATGTTATTCCCCCCCACCCCAATTTTCTATTTTGATCACCTTGAGAGGCAGACTTGCTCACATCTGGGAGGGGGCTTTGGCTTCCTGTTTTGCTCACCAGGAGGATAGATCAGGGGAGATTCCTGGGGAGGTTGGAAAGAGGATTCAGCAAGAAGCTTGGAGGGAGAAGAGACAAATTTGAATGAAGGGTTATTTATGACCTTGCTTAACAGGTTAAAAAGCTTAGGAGCCAAACATGATGGCGAGGGCCTTAATAAAGTTGATGTCTCCTGAAACCTGAATGCCTCTGGATCATTTCCTCTCCCCCACCCTGAGACCGCCGGCTTGAGGTGGTTGCAGGTATGAATCAAAGACCCCTCCCAGATATGGGCGGGTCTCCCTCTAAAGGTGAGCAAAACAGGAAGTTGGAGGAGGGGGGGTAAAAGACATACTTCTCTTCCTTAAACAAATTTTCTTTTATAATACTAAGACATAAGGGAAAATGAATTGCAAACTCAAAATATATGCTATTTCATAGATATATTTGTTTATAACTTTTACTCCTGGAATTTTACTTTTACTCCTATAAATAAAAGCATAAATTTAAAATAATCTATAAAATAATATTTATTTTTAGAATAATATTATTTTCTTCAAAACTATGTCCGTGCTCTAACATAAAAGAACTGAGGTATATTTTCTTAAACTTCAAATCACTACATCAAGTCTATTTACTCAAAACTTTTTTGCTCAACTACATAACTACAATCATAGCCACTCTTTACCAGAGCATTTTAGTGAGTTTATGTGTTATCTGCGTTGAAAGAAATTCAGAAGATATTTCTTACAGGATTATTTTTGTACAAAACATAAACAATTTTGGATGGAAGCTCTTAAAATATTTTCAGAGAATAAAACAAAATACTCTTTGTGGAAACTATTAAGAGTAATTAAATTGGTTGATTTCAATTTTATATTGAAAATACATTAATATAGTAGACATAAGATAAACGTGCTTATATTCAATAAAATAAATTAATTTGGGTTATTTAGATCACCTAAACACGATTCATTTGTTTTCATACTTAAAGCATGGCATACTCCTACATTATTTTACTATGTGAACTCTTCTGGGAACTGCCCAATTAATTTAGAAATATTTTTCACTGATGTATATGGCTAATCCAACCACATGTAAATACACAAAATTTGTGATTCTTCAGAGATTCTACTTATTTAATTGTGACTAATTGACCTTTAATTGTAATTCTTATGGATTTTCCTCTTCTCTGTTAATTTATCTGGTAAATTGTTCAGCTCTATATCCCCTTTGTGGTTTTCTGAAAAATTCTGAAAGGTTATGAAAGCATTATTTCAAGAAAACATTGCTAACGATACATATTACTAAAACAATGCTATATAGTCTTTATTATTCATTTAAAATTTCTGTAATTTTGCTTATGCAGTAATAGCTATAAAAAAATCACATGAAACTTTTTCTAGCCTTTTAGTTTCTAGTTTCTCTCATTGGCCCAGATTGTCCACCTTGCTCTACACTTTTTTTTGAAAAGACCTTCTGACTGTCAAAGTATTCATACTTTGGTAAAGAAAAATGAAAAATACCACTGGGAAGGGGGTATCTCTAAAAAGAAACAAGCTTTGCAAAACTTTTGAGGGTCAACATTCTGATATGGTGAGTCATTTCTAAGAGGTGAAGAAACCCTAAGCTTAGATCATGTGAGGTTCCTGGTTAAAGTAAAGGTTTTTCCATCGAAAAAGAGTCTGCAAAGCAAGGAAAACTGAGCAAACATCCTTTGGAAATCCCAGAATATGACTTAAAAATGAATAGTTCAGGGTCATAAAGCAAAGAACATCATAGTGGTTTTATTTGTTTTAGGATTGGTTGTTATAACCAGAGAAATCATTCAAAGCAACATGTTTGAAATAAAGCAGAAACAAATTCTAGAGTAGAAACAAATTCTATAGCAAAGCAAATTCCAGCTAAATGTTACGATATCATCAAAGATCAAATTTATTAAACAAAACAAAAACAAAGCCGTTATTTCTATGCTACATCAATCTTTAATATTTACTAAAAAGACCAAAATATTGCTTTCATGTATATTAGTTAATTAATAAATATTTTTCTAGTGTAAATTATTTTAATATTGCTAGCATATGTTAAAATATTTAAAATGTTCCTGTAAGGCTCCATTTATTATAATTTATTTGAGAAATAAAATATTAAACTTGTATACTTCTTTATTTTTTTCTGTAAATTTTGTATAACAATCAGCTGAAAGCTAGCTGTTGTAAAAATTATAATAGTCTGTAGAGGTCTGCTTAGAAAATAAAAGAGTAAACCAATCTAATTAACCTGAAATGAAACATGAATATGTCAAAATGATGATCAAAAGAGTTATTTGATCAAAGAAATTCAGAATCAGAATAAAAAGTAAAAATAAATTGAGAAAATGCAATTTAATGCACTATGCAATATAATTCATAGTTATAAGATGACTTACTAAAATGCCTTCTTAAATAAAACTACATGAGGATAAACAACATGATGCATTTTGAAAATGACTCCTGGTATTTTGAAATGTTCATTGCAAAGCAAATGTGAATAAAAAGGTCCCTGCCTCATGATTCTTTATTTCTTTCTGCAATTTTCACTGGCAAATATAGAAAAAATATATATATATAAATAAAATATATATAAATATATTTTTTCTTATTTTTAAGGAGGAGTGAATAATGTAAGAACATTTGGTTGAAGGTTTAGAACACTAGGGTTATGGTGAGGTGTTATGACAATATTAAACCATAAATGTGAGCACTACTTTATATAGTTACATAAACTAAGATAAAATAATAGAAAAAAGTGTTTTGACACGCAAATAAATGCTAAATATACTATTAAAACAACAGAGGTGGAGTCTTCTAAGGCAAGTACATTCATTTCCAGTGCTTTAAAATGTGTCTATCCTATTTCACCAACTATTTAGCAAAATTAACATGGAATGTAGTTTGCATTATTTGGAACATGCTGGGAAGCAGACACCTCAGAGATGTCTGATTGTTCAAACTAGTAGACATACTCAGGGGCACTGCATTTAATAAAGGTAACATCAGAAATTTAGACATATCACTCAATAAATGCCAATGTACAAGCATTTCATTTGGGTGTTTTGTTACTTGACTTTAGCTTCCTAATGAAAGTTTTTACCTCTGTGGTGATATCAGTCATATTGTGAATAGACTTAGTCTTCATACTTAGATAAATTTGTATCTACTCCATATTTTTAAAATAATTTTAAAAATTTAAAAAAATTGTGAAGTTGGTCTGGAACAACAGCACACTGGTAAAGCATTTGCCTTGCAAACTGCGGACCTATGATGGACCCGGGTTTGATCCCTGGCATCCTATATGATCCACCTACCAGGCCAGGAGTGATTTCTGAGTGCAGAGCCAAGAGTAACCCTTGAGTGCCGCTAGGCTCAAATAACCCCCCAAACAAAACATAAATAAAATTTTGTGAATTTGATGCATTTTAGAATAATTGGCTATTTTATTTTTTATTTTTAAGGGCTACTCCTAGCATATTCAGAGTTACTCCTCGTTCTCTATTCAGGAATTATTCTTGGAGGTATTTGGTGGACCATAATGGGTACCAGGAATCAAACCTGGGATGACTACATGCAATGGAATGTCACACTAGCAACTGTATTATCTTTTGTCTCATTTTTTTGTTTAAAATTTTTTTCTATATGTATTTACAAGCATCTGATTTAATCTAATATAATAAGTATATATTTATATATATGTCTATAAATGAAACTGGCATAATTTTATATGTTTCCTTAAATTAACAGTTCTCAATGAAAAAAGGCACCTAGAGCTATTCATTTTAAATGTGCTAGAAATAATGCTATCTAATTAAAAGTACAAAAATATTAGAATCTGTGTAAAATATGGTGAATCATTATAAGTATATACATATTTAAAATTAATCAAATGAAATGTAAGATTTAAAATCAATCAAATATAATGCCAAACACATAACTATATATACATAAGTATATGTATACTTATATATAAATACATAAGTATTTCCACTCTTTGATATGATGTGTTCCAATAGTTAGATCTTTTTCTCAAAAAACAGTGCTTTTACCCTTTGAATATAGTTATCTATTTACAATATCTTATGAATGATTGAGATACATGAAATGATTTCTCTAGGTCTCAATAATTTCAAATTTGTTGTAGGAAGAAGAGAGAGTTAGAGCATTAGTCTGATATTTGCATGACGGTGTTATATATGATGAACTGATGTTAGTTTCCTAGTATTAATGGTTGAACAATGATTATGTAAAATGATTACAATATAAGAAATTAGGGAAAAAGTATACCAGTACCATATTATGAGTCATAAAGTTATTTAAAATTAACATATATTTTTCTAAATTATAAATTTTAAAATTCGTTGTGCACATTTTTTGTACAAGATTTTAAGTTGCCAGTAAGTAAAATATAAAATGAAAAATATATCTATCACATAGTTGAGCAATTTATAATTCTCTGCTTAATTTACCAGGACACACTTCGAAAAATATTACGCTTGGTACTGGAGTGATAGCACAGCGGTACGGCATTTGCCTTGCATGCAGACAACCCAGGATGTACCCAGGTTCAGCCCCTGACACCCCAGATGGTCCTCTGAGTCTGCCAGGAGCTCTAAGTGCAGAGCCAGGAGAAACCCCTGAGAACCTCTGAGTATGGCCCCAAGTCAGCAAAAACAAAAAATTACTCTTATATTAAAGCATTAAAACTTAGCCAGGTTGAAGGCTTAACGCAAGAGTAGTCTGAGTTTTGCCTCAGAACCAACAGCATCACCACAAATTGTTCAAAGCCTAGCTGTTGTCCACCATCAAATTGAATAAGAGTAACAGCACTCCTTACATGAAATTATGAAATTACATTAATTGATAACATTATATGGACATTAATACATAGTGTTGTAAAGTAATATCTATATTTTCTGTATTTTTGCTACCAAAAGACTATTCTCATCCATTAATGAATGACTGAATCATATTTTACCATGTGTAGATATTCATTAGCCTCATTTACTTTTTATTATTTCCTTGTTTTCTGAGAGTTATTATTGTTATGATAGATCATTTTGCTATTTTTATCTACCACCTATAAGTAAAATAATATTGTATATGTCTTTCTCCATTTGACTTAATTTACTTAATATAAGGCTCTAAATCCAGCCAGATGGCTATGTTTAGTAGGACTTTTATATATATTTGTTTGTTTATTTTTTGGCCACACTCAGTGATGCTCAGGGGTTACACCTAGCTATGAGCTCAGAAATCACTCCTGGCTTGGGGGACTATATGGGATGCTGGGGTTCAAACCGCAGTTCATCCTAGGTCAGCCGCATGCAAGGCAAATGGCCTATTGCTCTGTCACTGCTCCGGCCCCAATTAGCAGGGTTTTATAGCCTTTAAAATTTAATAATATTTCATTGTGCATAGTAGTAAATGTTTATGTATGATCTAACATATGAACTTGGATTTTTTCCAATTCTTAGTTATTGTAATAAGGCTGCAATTAAAATGTGATGATTTTTTAAAATTATATAAAAGAGTAGCAAAAGGAGAATGTTAATAAGTGTTATACCATAAACAAATAAATAAATAATAAAGAGAGGAAAGATAATACAATATCAATGAAAACAATAATTCATAATTTGAAAATAAAATTAGGAAATCTTCATTGAACTCCCTACCAAAAAAAAAAACCCAAATAATTACAAAAAGAAAAACACAAAAGAGACTGCTATGTATATTTGGATATGCTAACAATCTGGTCACTTTATTTTGTTTTTCTTTTATTTTTTAAAAAATTTATTTAAACAAAATATACCATATACTTGACATAGTTGATTATTAAACATTTTTCAAGGTAAGTGAAGGTAAAGTTACCAAAAGAAAAGGAAAAAAGAGAGAGAAAAGAACATTAAAAAAGATGAAAGAAAGTAGAAAATGTATAGTAGTAAAAATATTTGTGGAAATTATTTTATCTCCAATGTTGGCATTAATGCAATGGAAAAAGGTGTATTAAGCTTTTGTTGTTTGCTCTTTTTTCTGTTAATTGGTGTGTTCCTATAGGGATGACAGTATTAAATAAATGAAGTTGTCCAATTCAAAGCAATATTGCTGATTTTACAAATTTTAGGGATAAAGTTATAGCTGCCTACTTCGCATATTGGTAAAGTTCACCACACTCCTACCAAGAAACCCCATTGCTATCAACACCAGATCTGGTATACCTGAAGTTAAGTCAGATTGGTTTCCTCAAACAGAATTGTGGAGTGCCATAAAGAAGAATCATAGGGAAAATGGTAGTTGTGGATGATGGAGGTAATAGGTGTGAGTTTTGAAGGGTAGTGACTTGGTCTGCCCTCTCCTTCTGAGATGACCAACTTTCTAATGAACAGGCCTTTAAACACATGTTTTCTCACAATTTTTTTACATCTTGTTCGAGAAGAAAGTGAGTCCATGAAGGTGACCTGGTTCAAACATGGCAGATGTGTTTGTTGGTGTTACAGTTCTAGACTTCCTGGAACAAAGAAGAACCTGGGAAAAGATGCCCTTACTCACTCCAAGAAATCCTGGCGGTGTCAGCCTCAAAACTGGCATACTTAAAGTTTGATCATATTGGTGTCAAAAGAATCATAAAGTGTCATAAAGAATCATAGAGTGTCAGTGATGAGGTTGGGCCATTGGGAAAATGGTGTTCATGGTGATGGAGGTAGCGGGCATAGCTTTGACAAGGTATAGGTTTGGCCCACCTTCTCCTCCTAAGATGGCTAGCTTTCTGTTGTGTTCCCATAATCTCTTATGGCTGGTTTTCATCTTGTTTGAGAAAGTAGTGAGACGCAAATTGGTCATTCTCGTAATTTATTCACAGAATCAACCAACCTCCCAAAACTAAATTAGAAAGGAGTAGAGAATCATAATAAATTAAACAGTAATCTGTTTTTTTTTTTTGGTTTTTGGGCCACACCCAGTGATGCTTAGGGGTTACTCCTGGCTATGAGCTCAGAAGTTGCTCCTGGCTTGGGGGACCATATGGGAAACCGGGGGATCGAACCACTGTCAGTCCTAGGCTAGAGCAGGCAAGGCAGGCACCTTACCTCCAGCGCCACCGCCCAGCCCCTGTAATCTGGTTTTGAATCCCTAAAAATAATAGGATTAAATTGTTTCATTGGAAACAAATACAAATAAAAGAAGGTGGAACTTTATAGATCACTTTATGTGACCTAGAGTTAATTCAATGGGCTGAGCTTTGCATGCAGGAAACCTTTTCAAACTTTGTCACCACATTTTCCCTAAGGAACACTGGAAATGTCCACTGAACACAGAGCAAGGGGAAGCCTTCTAACTAACACTTTATACTAAAATTGGAACGATACAGAGAAGATTAGCATGGCCCCTGCGCAAGGATGATATGCAAATTCGTGAAGCGTTCCATATTAAAAAAATAAATAAAATAAAAAATAAAAAAGATAAATCTTTTAAAAACCGAATTTCACAGGCCAGAGCAATAGCACATTTACTTGCATGTGGTTGACCAGGGTACTAGCCCCACCATTCCATAGGTCCTCTGAGCCTTTGAAGAATAAGTTTTGAGTACAGGGGCAGGAATAACCTCTGGGTACTGCTCAATGTGGCTCACAACCAAAACAAATACACACAGAAAAAGAGCAAAGTAATTTCAAGTTTGATAAGATATTAAAGGGATTAATGCATTTGCCTTGCATGCATTCAATCTTGATTCTATCCCTGGTGCCTTATATTACCTTATCTCTGCTACAATTATTGCCGGTAATGATACAACCACCGGGTGTATCCGCCCCAACAAAACTTTTAACTTTAACATAAAAACATAAATATATTATATATAAATATATGCCTATTTATTAATAATAATTGACCTCATTTGGAAGTTAGCTGGCTGACTTGCTTTTCAGTTATAAATTTTTGGCCAGAGGGAAAACTTTTCTTAGTAATATTTGGTGCTGTTTTTTTCTGAGGTTGTATTTTGGCCTGTGATTTTACAAGGGAGAGAGATGCCAGATAATATGAAAGAAATGTAATATTAGTACCATGGCATGCATTTTAGAAATTTTTTCTGCTTGGACAAATATTTCTTGAGGAATTATCAGTTTTCCAATTCAGGAAAATCCACAGATACAGCTGGTGAGTCTGCTGAATTCCCCTTAAATTGAGATACCTTATGTCATGGTGTGGCAACTATGAGAACTTTTTAATTTTATAAAATATAATGTATCTAAAGTAGAATCTAATAATGCTCTTAATAACAGATGGGAAGCCAAATTAAATTTATAACTAAATTATTAGAGTGGAAGGAAGCAATTAAATTTAAATAAGTTAATCGATAAAATATGAAGAAATTAAAACAGTATTCACATTAAAATACATTAATTTAAAATGATAAAATATTTATTAAAATTATGGTAAATATACAAAATGAGGCATTTTATGTAAAATAGAAGTAGTAAAATTAAAGGAGAGATAAATAGCCAAAACCATTTATTCTACAAAAAATGATTAAGATGGAGAAGGAAGTTGAAGAGAAATAGGTAACAATTTTTAGTATGGAAATCAGAAGAATATAGTAGTACTTTAAGTTAAAGTATGACAGGAATGTGAAGACGGAGGATATAGGTCAAAATGGATGTTTCAAGAATAAACTAATAGTTCATAAAGATGCTAGTAACATATTGAAAATATTTGATAGTCTTAAAATAATTAATATTTCTTTACACAGATTATAGGATTATCTAACTTGCTTCTGCTTATATGGTCAACTATCTCACCATAAATTAATTTTAGCATATGTTCTAATATTCTAATATTTTTATAATTCTGGGTTATTTATAAAGGGATAGAAAACAAGAAGCACAAACTATATTTGTCTAAAATCTACAGAATTTTCAAAACTTTCAGAATCTTCAACTACAGAATTTTTGATGTCTATTTTCTCAAAGGCATGTAATAACAAGAAATTTATAATGTCTATAATTTAATTTCTTTATTCAAAGATGTTGGTGGTGGTGGCAAGTGAAGACCTTAAAATTCTACCTAACTGTGGAGATGGTTTCCAAGGACTCTGGTACATGCTTTGTATGTGGGACACTTGGGCTTGTTCACAGGACCTTAAGTACTACTTGGTATGACTCAAATGTATCCCCAATCTCAAAAGAACTTAAAAGTTTTGTTCTACTACAATCATGTCCATATCAGAATATAGCTATAGTCTCAATTTCTTTAGTGGTATACAGGAAAGAAAGGAAAACTCATAAAAATATGAGTAAATTAATAGAGAATCTATCAAAAAGTACAGAATAAACTTGTTCTTGATCCTGTGAAACTTAAATACTGTATCTCTGCTGGTTTTTATTATACATAGTAATTGGATGTTTTTTCACTGATTTCAGCACAAACTAAAAGTTTTATAAGACCCCTGAGTTATGGGGGAGAAGGGTAGAAATGGAGTTGCTCAGAGACTAGGGAAATTAAATGTTTTGTTATTTCATTAATTAATAATGTAAATACACTGCTAAAAATACTTTTGCAAAATGCTGGCTTAATTGTACTCAAACTATGGACATTTTATTTTACATATTGTATCATATAAAATGTATATTATGAAGAATAAACTTTTGCATTGTAATAACAAAATATATAATAGATCTATTTATGCCGGAGCCTTGGTTTTAAACCACTAATATTTGCATTCTAAAACAAAGCTTCAAGGATGACACTTGAAATATCTTCTGACCACAAATCAAGGATTTTCTTTGTGTCTCCCTTCACTGTAAATCTAATATTTTTCCATTTAGTTTCTGAGCTTCAATCTCCAGTTTATGATCTAACCAGCCGTTTGGCATATTTTATGCCTCTACCTCTCAGGCACATAATGAAATACAGTAGAACACAAGCTTCTTTGATTAGAAGCTGTGTAGTTGGACAGGATATTTAATCTCAGGGAACCTCAGTTCCTTTATCTGTCAGATATGCCTGGTCTGGAGAGCAACTGAAGATTAAATATACCCGTTCATATGTGGTCTGTATCCTTTTGAATAACAGGCATAATTATCACCACATCTTTGCTTTTAGTGTTGCCTTTGCTTATAGGGTGAGTCCAAACCTTCTTTATTCGATTTGCCAAAACTATTTAGAGTCTGGAATTTCCTGGTGTTTTTTTCCCTAACTGGTCTTGTTACTTTGCCTTTCTTCTCCTGACACTCTGTCTTCTCTTCTCTCATTATATAAACTCCAGGTAGCATTAAACCTGTATTCTTGCTAATGGATATTCAAGCTAAACTTCTCTAGAATAGCACTACAAAAGAAGAGAAGTTAGGGGTCTGTCAGTATTTAGATTCACGTAGGTGAAAGGCCTGGCGCTAGCAATTCTCTTTGTGATATATCACTATAAAACGCTTATTCAAAAATGTCTACCTTATGATAAGTGCACTTATCTGTTATAAAATGTTCAAGGGTTACTTGTGGCTCTGTGCTCAGAAATTACTCCTGGCAGACATAGGGGATCATAAGGGTTGTCAGGGATTGAACCCAGGTCGGCTGTGTGCAAGGCAAATATCCTACACTCTGTGTTATTACTCCAGCACCCCCAAGCAGTAATTCTTTCATACATTTTCAAAGCATCCTCCAATTTTTTATCAAATAAAAAATATTTTATCAAATGAGAAAACACATCATCTGACAGAGTGAAATCTCCTCATTTTTATTATTCTTTTTAAAAAATCATTCATGTGTCAACACAAAATACAGAGTTTAATTTAAAAGAGGGCAGTAGAATATTGGCAATGCCAATCTCGATAGGGTTGGAAAGATAGTACAATAAGTAGGGCATTTGCCATGCATGCAGCCGAACTGGTAGGGACCTGTTTCTATTCCTAGCATCCCATATGGTTCCCCAGCTTGCCTGGGACAATTTTCTTAAAATAAATTTTTTGTGAGCAAAGTGAATTATGAATATTTCACAGTAATATTTAAGGTACATAGTGACAGTGAATCAAGGCCGTTCCCACCAATAGTGTTGTCCTCTCTCCACACCCTCATATCTTCCTCATTTGTACCCCCGACCACTAGTGTAACTGCTCCCCTTTGTGTATAGCTTGTTGTAGATGGGGTATCTATTCTGTTTGTCTTTGACTTTGGGTTTGGTGTATGAATCTGATCATTTTTTTATTTCCACTAAATGTTCATAAGACTGTATAGTCCTGGTACCCTCCATTTTCCACCTCAACTCATGAGGCAGAACAAGATGATTCAAGTTATGTGGTTCTGTTGAAAAAAAAAAGAAGAAAAAAACAACCCAAAACTGGGAGGTTTCCATCTAGAGGTTATAAATATCAATTTAAAAGAAGAAAAGGAATAAACAAAACAAAACAAAATGAAAAACAAAAAAATAACAAAAAATCCACAAAAAAAATAAAAGGACCTACCTACTAAAAACGACCACCATCATATAATAAAAACAATAATGAAAGAAAACTAAAAAAATTTAAAAGATTAAAAAAAGAAAAAGAGAAAAGAAAAGTAAGAAAAAATAAGAAGAGGAAAAAGTAAAAAAAAAAAAAAAGGAAGGAGGGCTGGTATGGCAAGATTTTGTGGGGTTTTTTTTTTTATTCTTTTTGGTTTTTTTTTGCATAAGCACAGTAAGTATAGGGGAAATTAGAAAGGGAATTCCCTTGGCCTGTGAGATACAGGGTTTCTCTATTTTTTAAGCATACTGCTAGGGAAACAACTACAACCTCCATATATGCTCATTTTCATACCTCAAGGTCTTTTTATGGTGCCAGGAAACTTTCTGCTCAGTTGTGGATGTTAGCATAATGCCTCTGTAATTTAAGATCTTGGTATTATGCAGGTCAAGGGAGGAAGACTAGGATAGAGTCTTCCCTTATAGTTCTAGAAGTTCTGTTTCATCACTATTGTTGTAATCAGCATTCTGTAGTTAGTGGTCTTGATTTTTCCTCAGATCATTGGACAAAGCCTAAAATGGATTCTTTCATTATGGTTCCAGAAGTTCTGCTCAGTCACAGTTGTCAATCAGATCTCTGGAAATAGAGGTCTTGGTTTTGTACAAATCCTAGGCCAAGTCTAGGTTAGGATCTTTCTGATTGGTGCCAGGATATGTTCTGCCCAGTCATTTTTGTCAAAGTCAGTCTTTCGTAGTTAGAGATCTTGGTTTTTGCACAGAGCAAATGATGACATGTCTTCTGATTTCATTTTACCATTAGTTAATGAGATAGGACAACTTGCTTTTAGACCGAGTTGTCAGGATGTCATAGAAAAACTGGTGCAAGTTGGTGCCGGAACTGTATTAGGAATTAATTTCCCAGGGGGGAGTTTGGTTCCTGGTGCTGTTGCAGGGAACTATGTCCGTTCAATGTCTGGGATATGGGGTTCTGTGTTGGACAGCCAGGGTCCTATCACATGAAGTCTAAGTTGGGTCCACACGACACATGTCAGAGTGGAAAGCGGCCTGGGGCAATTTTTGAGTGTAGAGCCAAGACTAACCAGAAACACAGCTGGGTTTAGCCCCAAAACCAATAAATCAATCAATAAAGTTTTAAAAAAAGTTTGTCTGAAAAAAACCTAAGGGTGATATTTTCACTACATCCATTTTCTTCCCACCAAATCATAAACCACAATGTTATTACCGATCACATTAGGCAATTTTCAATGAGTAGGTCAAGTCAGTACTAGAGTTCTGAAAACATAGAATGAATTCTAGGATGAACTGATAATAAAAGCAGAAAATCTTCTTGAGGAAAAATTAAAATTAAACAAAGCGGTTCAAAATCAACTTGTACTTACTTTAAAATGAGGTAAAATAATTCATTGCAAAACTTTGTTTAGTTTTTTAATTCAATAAAGAATAAAGTATTAAAGGATTCATCTAAAATAGTTTATGATAAAATGTTAATGAATTTCAAAGAAATTGTAGCAGCAGAGAAGAAAGTCTGTTGAGACATTTCTAATCCACAGTACAGTAGGTGGTGAAGGTTGTAGAGAAAAGCATATTTTCTCCCCTCTTAACATAATCCAGATGATTTTTAAGCATGTAGAAATTAAGAATCACAGAAAGATTAAATCTTAATTCACAGACATAAGTGGATACATGATAATGGGTGTGGTGTTGAAATTATGTGCACAATAAATCATAATTAAAGTATTATCAATCACAATATCTCAATAAAAATTAGGAAAAATGTAGCAGGGCTACTAGTATTTTATCACAATGCATTTAAAAGCTAAAATGCTTTCAGTTTTTATTTATTTTGACTCATGTGCATGTAGTTTGGTGGCCAGACTTACAGGTATTCAGGGATGACTCTACTCTTGGTTGAATTCTCTTCCTGATTTTCTAAAAGGACATGAATTGCTAGAAATTCAAGTTTGAGCTTCTTGAATGCAATATACAAACTTCAGTTCTCTGTACCCTCTACAAATCCCTGTTTTGTCTCTAGTGTTGAGATGTTTATTAGTAAATTAAGAAAAGTAAAAGAATAACACTATAACACACTGGTGCCAAGTAATAAATTTTAGCAGAGAACATAGATTTCGATCGAATACATGATTGAAAGAAATATATATCTTTTTTGTTTTCTTGGGCCACACCTGGTGGTGCTCAAGACAATTCTTGCTCTGAGCTCAAGTGATTACAGGTGGTGCTTGGATATCGAGTAAGAGTAGACTATGTAGAAAACAAGCTCCTTAAACTGTACTAGTTTTTTTCCCCATGAAATATTTAAAATGTTGACTAGAAAAGAATCATGAAGTTATGTGTGTGGTTTGTGTGTAGGAAAGTAAGTGAAAATGGAATATGATATGTTTGCTATGCTAAAAAAAGGAGGTTTAATTTGTCTTCACTAAGACAAATTTAGAAACATTTTAGTGTTTTACCCTTAACCTATATGTGGCAAAGTTTTACATTTATCTTTCAATTATTCCTAAGTATCTACTATTAACTTGAATTTATACATTGTATTTTATACATGTGAAATCTTTATCTTTTACTAATCTTAAAATTTTATTTCAATGTCCTAATCACAATGGGTACTGAAATAGAGATCTCTGTCAGCAAAATTCAAGTTTTTTAAGGAAATGAAAATATTTTAGCAAAATCAATATTCACAATATATTAAACAGTATATTTTCATAAACTAAGCTGTTTTTAAAGAATGTGTAGCCATAATAGAGAAAATGAGTTGTATTCTATGCACATTTTTATATTTGATCAGTATAGAAAACTCCTCCATACTAATAAGGAATTATGTTAAAATGAGGAATTGATCTATTGAAGACAGAAAGGGTTAATCTTAGGACTAAGATATAGTCAGAAGACTTTGCCTGAGAGAAACGTATTCATTTGCTAATTACATTATAAATCTTAGAATAATTCACAGCCCCATAGATGCTTTAGCCATGTATACTAGGGTAATTTCATAATTAACTGCACTTTAAATATGGTAAGTCTGAAATAAACCATGTGTATAGCAGGAATGCTTATATTCACAACTTAATCTACTAGCTCACATAATGTCACACAAATAATTTATTTTGATGACCTATGCTTTTTATCCTGCTGTTTCTTAATGGTTTTTGGTCACTGTTTACTAGCACTTAATGATCATCATTTGTACTTGACATCAGAGAGAAAAGCCAAATGAAATTAAATTTATTCATTTCATCATTACTTTTAAGTACATTTTTATAGAAAAATATTGGGTATTTAAAACAAAAAATGAAAGAAAATAAGTTTATTTTGATAATCTAAATAATGGGAACTCATAAGAAATCTATTTAGATACCACATAAAATATTTTTTTTACTTTTATTTTATTTTGTTTGTTTTTCTGCCACACCTGTGATTATGAGGGGTTACTCCTAGTTCTCCGCTCATGCGGGGGACCATCTGGGACACTGGGGATTCGAACTGGAGCATGCAAGGCTTAAGGCTAGCACCACCGATCTGGCCCCTTTATTTTTATTTTTTTATTTTATTTTTTTGTTAATTCCTTTTGCTCACTTACTATTAATAAAGCATTCAAAAATACCCCACCAAAAGCAAGTGCTTCATTATTGTATTTCTTCTTTTCAAATACACCCATTTATTTAACAGGGATCTTTTGAGTCGTTGTTTTTTGCCTGAGTTTCAGTTGTTCCCACCACCAATATTGTCCTCCCTCCACCCCTGTTCCCAGCATGCATCCCATATCCCCCTCTTTTAAACCCCAGTCTGCTAGGATAGGTGGTCCTTACTGTTTTTAGTATGTTGTGAATTGGGTATAGATTCTGTTGTAGTTGGCTTTGGATTCGGTGCTTAAGTTTTAACATTTTTTAATTTCTATTCAATTTTCATGTGACTGTTTGATTTTGGTACCCTCCATTATTTCCCCTCCATTTGTGAGGTGAAGCAAGATGGTTCAAGTTGTTCTGTTTGAAGGAAAGAGAAAAAAATAATAAAAATAATAATAAAATAAAGTGGGGCAAAAAAGGAACAATCTCCATTTCTCTATGGAGTGGCTGCGTGCAAGTTTGTATGTTCCTTCAACTAAATCATCCTGATTTGAATGGATTTGGGGGGAAATAAATTTTATTTATTAATTTTTAATCCCGCACAAGATTTTGCTTCCTATCTCTCTACCCACTCACAATTGGCATATTGTTTAAGTCTTTATTCATATCTTGCCATTACTTATGCTCAAAGATTGTTTTATATAATGTCTCTATAGCACCAGTTTGGCACAGATAAACATTCACTGTTTTCTACTTCATCACTTTTTACCTAAGGCAAGAAGCAAATAAAGCTTTTTTTCACTAATAAGGAAAGTAATAATCACACAAAACATTGTTTAAAGAAACATGAACATTTTTTACAATATTATATTCCTTGGGAAATAAATATGTGTAGACAAGTTGTCCTCTTTACTTAATTGTTAAAATATGCAACTTTGCAAAAGTTAATCTCAGAAACTACCTCATCTCTAACATAGACATCATTACTTTGCTCTTAAATATTTATCATTCGCCTCTGTTTCTTAAATACTAGTTTTACAGAGTATTTTTACAACTTTATTATCATTTATGTTTCCTCCAATTTTTTTAAAACATTCCCACTCCAATCTTAGTTTCATGAGACAAAGAAGTTTGTGATTTTCATTGCCATTATCTTAAAAAAGTGATTAAAGAAGTGATCACAAATAGTTTTCTAATGAGTGAATAGAACTCTCTGTCTTAGTACAGATATTGATAGTCCGAGAAACGTAAAGTGCCCATGAACATTTCATCCAATTTTTGTTCTTGCCATATTCTTTTTTCTATTTATTTTCTATCCTTATTCAGATTTCTCTGTCTCTAGAACATCATCAATGTCAGTAAGATACATTGTAAGTTACCTTGAAATGGAATTAAAAGTGGAATAAAGATTAAAGTCAGGATTTTTATTCTATTAGAACTGTTTTGTCATGCTTAAAATATTTGTGCTCAACAAAAAATGACCAAAATTTATCAGGTGACTCAGTTTGCAGATCTAAGTTTTCCAAATTTTCTGGTATTCTTTATTTAATTTATTATGTCTATCCTTGAAGCTTTTTCTTTTCCATAGCTATTATAAGAGTCTATGCTAATGCATGTAGATTTCAGTCTTCATCTCTGTAAAAAATTATATACTTATTAATAAAATTGTGATTTTTCTACAATTACTCACTAAAACTTGCCTAAATTGTGAGTATCACATATTACCTGACCTACCTATATAATAGGTTATTGAATGTCAGTTTACAAAGTAATGTAGTTATTTTATATAGTTAATAAAGAACTTAGATGTGAGGTAGAAGAGACCATCTAAACAATTCTAGGGGAGCCCTTCACCCCTTCCTGATAATTTTCAGACAAGTGGGTCAGGAATTCAATTCAAAGACCAGGCTTTGAAGTAATGCTTCACTGTCCCTATGGTGCTGGGGCATACTTTGGATACCCTAGCAATTTGGGGAGAATCTAGGGTCATAAACAGTGGTCTTATGAAATTTCCAAGACTAAATTGGACAATTGAGGGATTCTGAAGTGCCAGAATCAAATCAGGATCGTTATATACCTAATATATATCTAGTTCCATAAATTAAACAAATTTCAGAAATATTTTACTCAGTGACCAGTGAGAAAAAGCACAAGGATTAACTTGATTCCTTGCACAAAGTCAATCAGTTTATAATTTCCCAGGCTTCTTTATGGTTTATAATTTCCCAGGCTTTTTTATGGTTCTCTATATATCACATGGAGTAATCCCTGAGCATACAGTAAGGAGTGATCTATTTTTAACACTGTGTGCCCAAATGCACACTAATACATTTATCATCTATATTGAATTATATGTGAAATTATTTTATGGTATCTAAAATCTGATTCACGGTTAAATATGTATTTATTACCTTGCATATTAAAATATAGAAGATTATCCTTAATGAAAAATTTGATAAAGTCCTTGCTTTGTAAAAATTAATAAATAAATATATCAAAAGCTTATTTGATGATTGACTAGAATAATAAAATACAATGTTTATCATACTTCATGTCTTAAATATTTTAATCTGCTTATGCTATTACAATTGTTTATTCATGAGTTCTTATAGTTCTAGAAAAATTTTTGCTTTGTATTGTGAAGTATAGTATCAGTTTTAGGAGGTTATTCCTGAATCTGAGCTTAGAAATTGCTCCTGGAAGGTTCAGGGTATCATTGGGATGCTGAGAATTGACCCTGGGTTAATTCATGGCAAATACCCTATCTGCTACACATTTGCTGAGCCCCCCAAAATGTTTTCTTTTTAAGAAATATAATAATAAAATTAGGAACCATTTTTGTTTTGTTTTGTTTTGTTTTTTGATCAAACCCGGCAGCACTCAGGGGTTACTCCTGGCTCTATGCTCAGAGATCACTCCTGGCAGGCTGGGTGGACCATATGGGATTCCGGGATTCGAACCACCCATCCTTTGTATGCAAGGGAAAGGCCCTACCTCCATGCTATCTCTTTGGCCCCAGGAACCATTCTTAATAAACTCTATTTTGAAGAAACACTAAAAAAATTTAGATAATGTTTCATCTGTTTGTGACAATGTAGACTTTTTCATTCTCAAAGAGAAGAAATATTTTTCTTATTCACATATTGCATTAATTTGTAGCTGCATATTTTATGCAAAATATAAATAGTTTTGGGAAACAAACATTTTATCTTAAAATTAAAAGACTAGGAATTATATAATGTATACCCCCTTAAGTCTGAAAATAAAACAAATTCTTACACATCATAAAATGGTAATTACAAAGTCAAGATCAATCAACCATCAAATGGTTTAAACTTTTCTGAGGCAGTTTAATTCCTAGATACACAATTTGGATTTTCATAACTTTTATTATTTTCCCCATAGGCATCTTCATTTTCTTTCAGAACTGGTAATAGCAATTATATTACTTATTTTCATTAACTCATTTAACTAATATGGATCTATGTTTATATTCAAATCAAGGTCTAATATTTAGATTAATATTTGATTTAGCATTAAATCAATAATTAAATTGGTTTAAAATATGTTACTTCTTTAGTCTTCTTATTTATGCAAAACTAAGTTTAAATACCTTTTTAGAGAGGAACTTAGGACCAGCTTGTATCTGCAACAATTCATATTTCATTAAACATAAGAACATTGTATTTTAGAGCTATTAACTTTATTGTTTTTAATTGAATTAAAGGAAAATACAGAATTATAAAGTTATTGATTTTGAGTTTAATCATACAGTGTTCCACCACTCATCCCTTCAGTAGTGTATGTTTTCTGTCTCCAGTGTCCCCAGTTTTCCTCCCACTCCCCCCAGTCCTAACCTGTGGTCGACACCTTTCTTCTCTCTCTTTCACTCTCACTCCTATTTTTTTAACCTTTTCCTTTTAAGCACTGTGGTTTTCGATACTGTTACTAAGAATTATCATTAATATCACTTTATATCCTTTAAGCACCAAGGACATGTGCAGAGTAATCATTTCTAGAAATATTGTCATAATGGATTTTCTGTTCCCTAATTACACACCCCACCTCAGTCCTCTTTATGGCAATCTTTTTATCACATAGACTATTCCTCCTGGTCCCTTTTTCTGTAGTCTTTGTGTATTATTTTTACACTATAGTTTTATTTTGTTTATTTGTTTTTCTTTATTACATACTACAAATGAGTGCAATCATTCTGTCTCACCCTATTCCTATTTCATTTCATTCCTCATAAAACTCTTCATGCCTATAGAGATATAACGAAATTTCATACCTTTATTTTTCTACATAGCTTCATAGTTTCATTGTATAGAAGTATCTTTTTTTCTTTGTCCACTTATATAACTTGAGTTATCTACAATTCTGGCTATCTAAGCAGTAGTATAATAAAGTACAAGTGCCACATGTGCATTGTGTTTTTGGGATCTATGGAAGCTCAAGTTCTACGGTTTTGAGGAACGTTCATATTGTTTTCCAAAAGGGCATGACTATTCTTATTGTCTACATTCCTACTAGTAAATGAGAGTAAACGAGACTCCCTTTCTCTCCACATTTGTGCTAGCACTGGATGTTTTTGTTCTTTGTCAAGTGTGCCAGTCTCTGTGATGTGAGATGATATCTCATTGTTGTTTTGATTTCCATCTCCATGATGATTAGTGATGAATAGAATTTTTATGCCCTTGGCCATTTTTATTTCCATTTATGTCTTCTCCCTGTTTTTAATGGGGTTACATTATTTTTTATTTAGTTCTACCAGTGCCTTATATATCTTCAGTATTAGTCACTTGTCAGAAGGGCATTGGATAAATAATCCTCCCCATTCCGTGTCAGCCTTTGTATTCAGGTCATCTTTCCTTTGAGGAGCAGAATTTTCTTAGTTTAATGTAGTCCCTTTAGTTTATCTTTGCTTTCACTTATTTGGTGAAAATAATTTCAGCTAATTTATACAAGGCAGCAGAAAAATTTTATTTTTTCTTTAATTTTTGTACTTATACCATAAGCATACCCATATTTTAATTTAGTTATGTTTCTTGTGCACTTTGTTACTTTTTCCATTATACATTTTTCTTCATTTTTTTCTGAAATTAACTAATTCCACTTTTTAAAGCTAAATGTCATCTATCTTTGTTAAAATATTGATTCAAGATTATATCACTTTCATATATCTATATATATATCGTTATATATATATTAGACCTCAACATTACTATATGCTACATTATGTTTTGTGGAATTCTAGATCCTATCAATATCAAAAATTGACCACTTTAAACTTATTTACCTATCTATTTTTTCATTTTATTCACCGCTATATTGCTCTCAAATTTAAAGGTTTTATAACATTTATTTAGTTTATGTAACACCTATGTGTGAAGTCATGCAGTTTTATTTTAGCCATCTGACTTATCTCACTAAGTTTAATATCCTCTTTCTCCATTCATATTGCACATAAAATATTTTGTTTTTAGTAAATAGTGACCTTATATATGAGCAAACACAGATAAATATACACATATACAGACATATAAGAACATAATTTGTTTTATGTATGTACTTATCTGTTTCTAGGCACTGATTTTCTAGACTTATTTATATTATTGTTTTGTGAATAATTCTTTGATGATCCTTGAGATGAATGTATGTCTGCAAGTTATTATTTTTATAGTCTTTGAATAAATACCCAGACGTGAGACAGTTGAATAATGTGGTAGTTCTATTCTCTGTATTTTTAGAAATATTCCTAATGCTTTCCAATATAGTTGCCCAATTTATATTACAACAACAGTGTAGGAGGACTCCCTCTTTTTCTCATCCTTGCCAAAACATCTCCTTCTCTATCATTTTTATTGTATTCATTCTCATGAGGCCTTATCACTTTGTTTTGATTTATGTTTCCTTAGTAATAAGAGATGATGAACATCTTTTCATGTGCTGTCAGCCAGCTGTATATCATCTTTGGTAAAAATGTCTACTCAGATCCTCTGCCAAATTTTAATTAGTTATTTTTGTGGTTGAGTTTATGAATTCTTTATATTTTTGAATATTAATCCCTTGTCCTATAAGTAATTTGTACATATGATCTTGCATTTGATAGATCAATATTGTGATTTAGTTATTATATCTTTTATAAATAAAATCTTTCATTTTGATGTAGTCTCTATTGATATTCTATATTTTATGCCTGTTAGAGATTGATCAAAAACATCACTAATAAATGTTGCATAGGTTATATCATCTATGTTTTCTTCTGTAGGAGTTATGATTTCTGGTATTATTCTCAAGTATCTTTCCCTCTTAAAATTTTTCTTTTTCTTTTTTTTTTTTTTGGTTTTTGGGTCACACCCGGCAGTGCTCAGGGGTTACTCCTGGCTCCATGCTCAGAAATTGCTTCTGGCAGGCTCGGGGGACCATATGGGGCACCGGGATTTGAACCAATGACCTTTTGCATGAAAGGCAAATGCCTTACCTCCATGCTATCTCCCAGGCCCCCCCTCTTAAAATTTTTAAAGTATGGTATCAGGTAGAGGTCTAGTTTTACTCTTTTCCAAGTAGTAGTCCAATTTCCATTATACGTTAAAGATATTTCCTTCCTGTGCTTAGTTCTATAATATGTTCATTTTCTAAGTGACTGAGTTTATTTCTGCTCTCTTGATTGTGTTCCATTGATCTCTGTGTCTGATTGAACTCCAATGCCAGGTGGTTTTGATTATTAATGCAATGGCATAATCTGAAGCCAGTAATGCAATATCTCTATTTTTGTGCTTTTGTTTCTCAGAATTGTTTCAGGTATTTAGAGTTATAATATTAAAATATATTTTTATCTTTTTGTGAATTCCATTGAAATTTCTATAAGCATTCAATCATTATACATTAATGATAAGATACATAAATATTTATTTATAATCTATACACATAAATATATACTAATAATATGTCATAAATAAAATATTTTATGTATATTTTACCCACTTTTTATATTTAAACATTAATAAATATAAAATGAAATTATATTATAAATTTAAATTTTATATTTATATTTGAAATTTATCCATATTTATATTGTATTAATACATACTCATATTTACATGTCTTACCTAATGTGCTGTCACTCTGGCCCTTAGTAGAAAAATTGCCTGTATGTCTGGAAGATAGTGCAGGGATTAAGGCATGTACTGACATGCCACTTACCTCTTGTTTTATCCTGTGTTTTTGCCTTTTTCCTCCAGACATACCCATGGAGGTCACTGAATATTATTTGCTGTCCTGGTAATCTTTGGCATTACAGGACCCTACAGGAGCACATTATTTGGCAAGCAATTTGGTGCATATCTTTGAAGGAGAGTCTGGTTTTTCTGAACACTACCTGGGAGGTTTGCCCTCAAACTACTTATATGTCAAGAGAGACAGTACAGGGTTTAAGGTGCTTGCTTTGCATATTGCTGAGTCTCTTTGTTTTAAAGTTTTATTTATTTTCGTTTTACGGCCACATGAAATGGTTACCAGAGTTTATTCCTGTCTTTGTGCTCAGAAATCAGTTTAGTGGTCTTGGGGAACCATATGGAAAACCAGGGATAGAACACAGGTCTTGTGTTTACGCACTATACCATATATCTGGAACTTACTTTAATTAATCCTGTTTTATCCTGTCTTATAATTTTTAGCCAGAGATAATTAGCAAATTTCAGTAAATGTTTGCAATACCATTAAGATACGTATATTTCAAGCTTAGGTGATTACTCTATTCATATATTGTTTGCAAAATATTTAAATGAAATATCACTAAGAATGTTAATTAAACACTAAATGATAAAAATCATTTTAGAAGAACAATAATGCATTTTTCAAAAACAAATAAATTTATTAAAATACACTTAGTCATGATGCCCTTTAATTCTTTGACTCAAAAAGGACAGTCAAGAATAATAAAAAAAAAACAATAAAAATAAGTGTAATCATTAAAAAAATAAGTTCATCAATATTTTACAATTATTATTTGATGCCTACCATTATAAGTTATTTTAAAATTATAAAATCGTATCAAAGTTGTGTGATCTTGATACAAAATTAGATCAGTATCATAAATCAAAGAAAAATTATATGTTATTTATTAATAAACATAGCTCAGCTATGTAATTCAATTGCATCAAGTTTGAAATATTAGGATTTTTGTGAGAATTTGAAGAGTAGAAATGAGAAAAATCAGGCATGCCAGGAGAAGTGCAAAAGACATTTGAAATAACTTATTCTACTTATTGTAAATGTAAAGGGAGAAGTCAGAGGAATTATATGAGAATTTCTTGAGCCTTGCCATACCAGACATTACATGGAAAACACACACATGAAATGGAATCATGGAACCATTTGGAGACAAGTGATAGCTAAAAAGGCTGGTGTGCATGCTTCAGAAATTGAAAGCCCGATTTTGATCCTTAGTACCATATGATTTTCCAAATACTGTCAGAAAGTTGCCTCCCCATGCAACAAACTTGGAGCATGACCTCATGCTTTTGAGTAGTTTGACCTTAAACTTTTGAGTATGACCTCAAATTCCACGCCCTTCAATAAATTCCAAGGGTTCATAGAAATGGTGTAAGTAGTAGAGGACTTCCTTCTTTGAACAATGTCCTTGGTTCAGTTCCCAAGAATGTAACATTCCCTGAGAACCTATAGGAGTGAATTTCCCATCCACTAATCAAGTTAGAAGTAACCGAAAATAAAAACAAACAAAAAATAAAGGCAATGCTTTAATCCTACTCAGCACTAGAAATGATTATCTTCTGATATAAAGGTGATATAGGTATAGAATGATCCTGAAGAAAAATTAACTCCACTAAAATTCAATTATTACTGCAGGTTTTGAGTGGTGTCCAGATGTTAGCATAAGATTCATAGGGGGAGATACTAATATCCAGAGTGTTGGGTTATTTCCAAAATGTCATACAATATCTAATAATCAAGGCACACAGTTAAACAATCTATATATGAAATAGAAGAGAATAAATGAGGCATGTAATCTCTTATTTCTACTTTTAGATAGAAGGCCTATTGTCCAAAATATAGAACTGAAAGAATGAAACAAAACAAAAATTAAACTTTTAATTTAAAAGTCATGCAGTTTAAAAAAATCAAAAGGACTTTGACTTAATAGTATTTAAAAATGTAAGAAAGGAGTAGATGCTATGCAATTGCTTTATACTAGTTACATATATTGAATGTGGGCAGTGAAGGAAAAAGAGAAAATGTGGGTTTTGATGAAGACAGGCAATTAGGAGAGATATTGACAGTTTCAAAGGAATGAAATAACAAAAATGCACTTTATTATTTTAAATATCATGATTCTATATTTTTCAAAATTCAACAGAACAGGGAAAAAGAATAAATAATGTACAAAAAATTTTAAAATGAAGTTCTACTGGTGATAAGGATTATAATTTTCAACATAGAAGTTATCTCAAAGATGTGAAGAGCTAAACATTGAAAGAGATACAAGACTCATAATGATACTGAGCTTCTCCTATTTGATTGAAGAAATAAAATTTTATACCAGAAAAATCTTTCAAAGAACTGCTTGGATAACAGTCTTTCCATGCAAGAAGATTGAGTTAAATTCTGGCAACACCTGGTTCATAGGTGGAAATCACATGGACCACTAGCAGGAGTGTTAGTAACATGGATGGTATCAGGTGTAGGTGGTATTCAGGTGTATCCTGAACACCAATATGTTGTGAATCCAGCACTAAAACTTTAAAAAGAGGGAAAATTGAAAGTAAATGAACTTCCAAATATGTATAACAGAAAGAGTGAGATAATGAGAGAGAAAAAGGTGAAGAAAAACATAACTGCATCTTAAAAGAATAGTTACTTTCTTCCCTTCCTACCTCCCTCTTTCCTTCGGTCCTTCCTTCCTTCCTTCCTTTCTTCCTTCCTTCCTTCTTTTCCTTTTAAAAATTTTAATAATAATATAATAATCTGCACATATCTGGAAACAAGTTGTCATGACCAACTATATCAACTATATGATACATTGCCTTTAAATAAAGTAATTTATAGCAAAAATATCTCAGCAAAAAAAAAGAACTATAAATTGAGCAAAGAGAACTTTCCAAATAAAAATTGCAATTAAAATATAAGAAGTGAGAATAAAAGATAGTAGTGGGGTTTAAGTCTTCCACTTAGTGAACTGTGTTAGATTCCTGACATGATATAGGGTCCCTGAGCATCACCAATAGTGAACCCTAAGCACAAAGCCAGAAGTAGCTCTTCTGTACCACAGAGTTTGACCCCTCATTAATTAATTAAATAATCAGTTAGTTCTCAGGTTTGAAATTTTCACTTGATTGACTAGTAAACAGGAGTCAAAATAAAAATAAAATTGAGGTGTCAATAAACGTAAAGACAAATAAAGGCAGGTAAATACAAGTAATAGAGTACCAAAACAACAGTATGAGGAAAAAAATGCTAGTGATAAAGTTGAGTTGGATAAATATTTAAAGTAAAGTGGGTAATAGTTTCTAAATATGGAATTCATAAAAAAGTCAATTGGGTTACAAGTAACTCAGAAAGTTCTAGGCAGGAAAACATATAAAGAAAAAGAAACCTAACCATAACATTTTATTTTCAAAATAATGAGAATAATTCTATTTCCAGAAAATAAGAAAACTATTGTATAATGTTTTTTTCTTATTATGAATAAATGGAACCAAAATATCACTTTAATATTTGACTTCAAAAATGTTTTGAAATTCTAAAAGAACCAAGGTTTTCTTCCAAAAGAGATGAATTAATTATATTTTAAGGAAAATTAATATAAGAAAGTGCATTACCATTCAAACCATCAACACAAACTGATAAAGCCAATTTTTAGAACATAAATGAAAACCTGAAAACATAGGTAATTGAAATAAAAATAGTTGTATAAATTAAAGATATTTTGCTTTTACATTATATTAATATGAAAAACTAAATCATTCAAGGTAAAGAAACTTTTTCATAAGGTGGGTTTTTAATATTCATGCTACACTTAAAATATGAAAAAATTATAGCACAAAAAGTAGGTAAATGTAAATTCACCTAAATTATGAACGCATCTATAAGTGAAATAATTTATGAATTCTTTATTTATGAAAAAACCAATACTGAATGAAGTAGGCACCATAAAGAAAATAAGTGGAAACTGAAAATAGGAAACTTAAAATATGAAATATAAAGCAAGAAGTGGGAATAAGAATACAGTTTAGAGTATAAAATATAAAAATAAATTGTTAGAATAATGACTTTAGAATTTTATAATCTAAAAATCATTTTTCCATCAGGATTCTTACCAGAGAAATTTATTTTAATAATGCTGATAATATTTATTTTAAATGAGGCCCAGCCATGACTTCAACATACATTTTTGTCCCTTTTTCTCTTTCTCATAAATATACTATAATTGAATTGGAGATGAATTATCAAGTGACTGGTTAATATATCCCTGATGGAAAATTAAAGAATCAATCTCATAACTGAATATAAAGAAGAATCCTTAGAGATAGCATTTCTACAGACAACCATTTTTTATGCTGAGAGTAAGAAATTGCCAACAGTTAGAACTTCCACAAAACAATGAAACTATAGTTCAATAAAATAAATCCCAATATATGTTCTTATTGAGTACTGAACCTAAAATATTACAATTTTTACATAGTCATATTGGTGGATTAGAACAACTACTCTAGTGTGGGGAATTCTGGCATTTGTGTAAATTCCCTATTTTTTTCTGAGGGGAGTTAAATATATGGAAAATTGCAAACAGAAATAGAATAAAAATCAATAAAACTTCTTGAGAGAAATTGAATGAAGACTTATTGAAAATCCAAAGGGAACAAGGGAATTGAATCAAAGTATGTCATAGTGCAAAAACAGGCCTGTGTATAAGAGTTTACCTCTTTTTTTTTTACTTCAGCAGAGCTTTATATGGAAGCATGATGTATTAGAAACTATTTTTGGTAAATGTTAAAGGGAAATTCAGTAGGAAGGGAAAATAGTTTTAGTTGAGTTGATTACGTGAAAATTCAAGAGTAGATGGGCTTCTAGAAAAAAGTTTTATTAGATAAAATTTTATAGCAGGCAAGGGTGTGATTTGTACTTTAAAAATATTGTTCTTTTTTTCTATTGTTTCCTGGAAACAAGGTCAAAGAAATTGAAAATCTTTATGAAATCAAAACAATGATACTAAATAATAATCAAAGAGCTTTATTTTTATTCAAATACAAAATATAGATGCAGTTTTCTTACTCCAGGCTAAAACAGTACCGAGAAAAGGCAAATAGGGCTTAGCATCTTGCTTTAAGAAATAATTGCTTCTCTAAGATAATGAACCGACTAAACAAGCTTATTTATTGAAATTAACAGATTGTACAAGATTCATTAAAATGCATACCTCACTGTGTAGACCAATTCTAAATTATTATGCCTTGATCTTCAGTCCCTAGCAACAGATATTTTCTTTTGCCAAATTTCTCCATAAAATAACAGTCCTAGACAGAAAACCCCAGGACATTGCCAAGACAAACAGCTAAATTTCATCCAGAGGTTTAAATAAATTCAGCTTTGTTTAATCAACAGGTTGTTTTTGTTGTCCTTAGGTCATTTTCTGAAAATGGACGACTGGTGAATTTGGGAATATAATCTTGTTAATAATTTGGTTGACAAGTTTGCTATATTATAAAAAAACACAATTAAAATTAAATGAAAAAATTGTATATATAATCGTTCTGGGTATTAATTAACAAGACTAAAGGATTGTTTTTGTTTTGTTTTTGTTTTTGTTTTTTAGGTCACACCCGGCAATGCTCAGGGGTTACTCCAGTCTCTATGCTCAGAAATCGCTCCTTGCAGGCACAGTGGACCATATGGGATGCTGGGATTTGAACCACCGATCTTCTGCATGCAAGGCAAACACCTTACCTCCATACTATCTCTCTGTCCCCAGACTAAAGGAATTTTAATGCTCCAGACTACTCAGAAGTGTAGCTTTATTTTATATATTTAATTATCTCCTACAATGCTAGATATTATTAGTAAAGCAAAGAATCTGAAACTAATGAAAAGAAAAGCACACTACTCCATTGAATTACTCAGTAATAGTGACAAACATTCAAAACTGTATACTCGCCAATATGTTATTGGTTTCTTAAACATAAATGAATGATATATATTTAAAATATTAATTTTGCACTGCATTATGGATTACTTATGGGAAACAGAATGTCTTTTGTACCACTGCTACATGTAGTTTCAGAAATTTTGACTGCTCTAAATTAGTATCTAATTTATTTATTTTAATTTTTTTTTTTTGGATTTTTGGACCACACCTGGTGATGCTTAGGGGTTACTACTGGCTGTGCGCTCAGAAATTGCACCTGGCTTGGACGACCATATGGGACACCGGGATCGAACCCAGGTTCATAGTGGGTCGGCCACGTGCAAGGCAAACTCCCTACTACTATTGCTCTGGCCCCTAATCTTTGAGGAAATAAACACCTTACAGACAACTCTATAAGAATCCTAAAATTTTGTGATTTGATTCATAGCAATTATATTTTTCTACATATTTAAATCAAAATCTTTCTTCACATAAGAGTTATTAAATAAGTCCTTTTACACTATATTTCAATTCAGGAAAAACTATAGCTGCTAAACCAAATTGTAAAGAGCATATTGGCTCAAGACATGAGTATCAGTGGAAGGGACCGGAGCGATAGCACAGCGGTAAGGTGTGTTTGTCTTGCACGCAGTCAACATAGGAAGGACTCCACTTTGAATCCCAGTTCCACGAGCCTGCCAGGAGCTACTTCAGAGCACAGTTCCAGGAGTATCTCTTGAGCACCACCGGATGTGACCCAAAATCAATGGATGAGTTAGATGATCCTTCAGTCAGTTTTCTTCCTGTATTATTGGTTTCTAAGCAGAGAAACTGGATAACTCCTACTTTACCATTATATTCTCAAAGGCAATTAGTAAATTCTCCATGACCTTACATCTTTCCAAATGACTTTATGACACTTTTCATTTACTCTCTGACTCTCTTTTTCAAACTCCTATGTTCAAATATCTAATTTGTTTAATTCTCCATGACATTACTTCCCCACAAATGCCTTTATTATCCTTTCATCTACTCTTGTCCATGCTCTTGTGTTCAGATATCTTATTTGTTTATTTCATTATAACATTTCCTGGTAAAAGAATCTTACAACTTATTATTATTGTTATTGTTGTTGTTATTAAATAACCATGAGATACAAAGCTAAAAAGTTGTTGATAGTTGAATTTCCATCATATAATGTTCCAAAACCCATCAACTATATTAACTATTAACCATGTTCTGTGATGAGGAGAGCAAAATCAAGCATATAGTTTAATCCTTCATGTGGCAAACCTGAGTTCGATATCAAGCACCAAATATGAGCATTGTGAGAAATAATGCCTGGATTCAAAGTGAGGAATAAGACCTAACCACAGCTGGATGTGCTCCTACCAAATAGAAATAATGTATTTGTGCCTATTCTACATATAAAATAATAATTAAAACACATGACACTTTTACTCTAGTACATCAACTTTGAAACCATGATCTTATTTAAACTTTGTCATTCACTTATTATTTGAGAAATCTGAACATAGAAGACAGAAATTCTTTGGTTTGGTAAACTCATAATTTTAATATTGTAAAGAATAGCTAGTCATTTTCATGCATAAAAATGAGAAAACTTCCTTTTAGTTACTATATATGTTCTACATGTTTCCTTTTATAAACAGGCTCAAATAAACATAAGATAAATATCTATAATTACTTAACAGTCACATAACTTCAAAACCTAGAAATCTATTTTGGATCACTATATTTCAAGTCCATTTACAAAGTTTGACAAAACTGCAATATTACTAATACTACATTTAAAAATGTTATTCAATTTAATTTCTTATTAGTAACAATCTAAAATGTAGCTCTTTATAGTATGCTTGCTTTAGCATTTTAGAACATAATTACCCTGAAGCTTCTAATCAAATCTGAATTAAGGCCCAAAGTGAAGATACTTAGGATTCCACTTCACACAGAACTCATTAAGTATTTCTGCAATAAGTTATCTAATTAATAGTCACTAAAATTTAGTGGAAAGGTAAGAGCATGTTTATTGGTCTTATCATCAATGATATATTCCTTATTTTTAGCTTTGCCAAGTGCTCTGGGCATTAGAGTAATTGCAACAAAAGTTAGAATTACTTTGTGTAACATAAAAGCTAAATTAATTACTTTAAAAACAGTTTATTTTATTCATCAATATAATTAGGGACTTGTTAACCCATGTAGCTCATCTTTTCGCTGATGACTATTATGACATAGCTCTTGGAAATTTTTTAGTGACATCCACTATATTGGACAATAAAACTAAATATATTGGACAATAAAAATAAAATGTAGAGGGCAATCCATTTTATGAAATTAAAAGATATTTATTATATAAACTAAGCTTAAAAACTTGAATTAGCTGTATAATAGATAATAGATAAATAGATAATTATTATAAATATGTAATCAATTATATTCTTGGCATGATTATGCAGACTTTTCTTCATATAGTAAACTCTAAAAATAGTGGCTATGAATGATCTTGAATTAAAATATACATATGTGTGTATATATGGCTCCCTCTTAAAATGTTAAACCCTGGATTAATTACATGTAGCTTACCCCTACTACTACAGTTTCACTCTTCATATTATATCGTTCAAAGATACCAGGAAAATAAACAAATATAATTCATCAACTTGCTAATAGCATGACTTGGTGGTTTTTGGAGAAAACAGACAATCTTGAAGAAAAGGGTAATATTTAAAAAACTAAGCTTTTGACAGTTGCATAATTCTTTTCTTTTCCTAATAAGACAAGTTTGATAAGTGCTTTTTAAAACAAATTGGGAATATTGTTAATTTTATCATAGTGATTATCATTTATGTTTATAGATAGTTAATCCATCTTCCTTCCTTGAAGCAAACTTTTACCTTTCGAAACCAGATTTACTGTAAAAAAGAACTTTGATTTATGATCTGTAAAGAAAAATTCTAAATCTTTCTTAACTTTGGGAAGTATAAATGAAATTTCATATAGAATCAGCTGAATATATCAATAGGAAATTTACATAGAGAATTTTGAAAGATGGTAAAGATTGTATGATACTTTGTATAAAATCTACCTATTAGATTTTCTTAAAAATCTGATTTGCATTATTTATTTAAAAACGTTATTTAATATTTAGGATAAATCATTTCAAACATTCACTCCAATTACAGTTCAGAATAAAATAATATAAGTAAACTTTAATAAAAACAAAAGCAAATTATTTTCCATATTTAATGGGAATTCTAACAATAACAAAATATAAAATATATTGTTAATTTACAGTTTTATCCTGTGATTTTTTTTCTGTTTTTGATAATAAAGTATTGAAATCCTATGTAATATAATAAATACAAACTTCATTCAATTTAATCATGGCCCACTCTGATGATCAAATAGTTATGTGATATGAAATATTAAGAATTTTGGGGGCCGGAGAGATTGCACAGCGGCGTTTGCCTTGCAAGCAGCTGATCCAGGACGTAAGATGGTTGGTCCGAATCCTGGCGTCCCATATGGTCCCCCAGGCCTGCCAGGAGCTATTTCTGAGCAGATAGCCAGGAGTAACCCCTGAGCACCGCTGGGTGTGACCCAAAAACCAAAAAAAAAAAAAAATAATAATAATAATAATGATTTTACTATTGCTCTAAACTATCTTTATTTCCTATTTTATTTTATTATTTTATTTTCAATTTATTTCTTTTGATTTTTTGGGGTCACATCAATGATGCCCAGGGGTTACTCCTGGCTATGCGCTCAGAAATAGCTCCTGGCTTGGGAGACCATATGGGACAGTCTGGGCCTCTGCTCTGGCCTTTATTTTATATTTGGTGTTTATAGCTAAAGTAGAGTGTGCCTTTGTATGTATATTTCTGTATGTGTATGCCTGTGTATGGCTTGAGTACAAAAGAAAACTTTCTGTATCTATCTTTAGATTATCACTGACAAAAATAAATATTTTTCTTGCACCAAATTATACGTCAGCTCTCCTGAGAATACCAAGAAACTGTTATACAATTCTGTTATTTCATTCAATAGTGAGAATTTGCATATACCGCATACATTAAAGATTGAGAAATAAAGCTGCCCCGGCCTATTTTAGAAACTAAGCTCACATTGTCATTTCCCAGGATTTTTTCACTCCTGACATATTTGGCTGAAAATTGTGACTTTCTTGACCCCCCTCTTCATGTTTGATAATATGTAATCGATAGAAATTTTTGAAATCATTTATGGAAATATCAAAATAATTATCTCTTCAAAGAGATATACAAGTAGTTAATAATCTTAAAAATAAAAATAATATCTGTAGCTTTTATTGAAATGTAAATTGAATAACAGATAACATAATTTGGATAATAGCAGTAACAAAGGTTAATAAGATCAAAAGGACTGAGGAAAATTATAGCACACATTTATTGCTAGTGGAATGTAAAATAGCACCATTTCTTTTTATTTTTTTATTTTTAATTATGAGAATAAAGATGCAAAGAAAGAGGACAAGGTAAAGTTGCAGTGGAAGGATGATCACCCATAAACAGAATTCTCAGTAGTCCCATCAATGATATCCCAGCCTTGAACTTTCAGCCAAAGAACAGTAAGAAATCTTTATTGTAGAATTCAAATATCTTTATGTAGATTTTCCATACGAAATAGCAATTTTACCTTTATTACATACTCAATTGAGGATTAGTGCAAGTAAAGTTATGCACTAATATGCTCATAGCAAGATTATCCATGATAAGTAAGAAGTAAAAGCAACCCAAGTTTCAGTCAACTAAAGCACAGATAATCAAATGTGGTTAGATTATTCAAACAATGAAATACTATTGTCATAAAAGACACAACATATTAATAAAATTAGCATTAATAAATACTGAAAATAAAAATAGTTGAAACCAAATACAATATTAACTTGTTATAGCATTTTAGTTATATTAAATGTCCAGAATACACAAATCTATTATAAAAGAAACTGAATGACAGACATCTAAGAATAATGAATAATTCAAAGAAACTAATAATGGTTACAATATATATACTGGTTGACATTCTGAAATTAAGGTACATGTTATGGACTCAGACTATCTTAGAGACAATCAAATCAAATATTACAGTTGAAAATTGTACATTCTATATGTGGTGTATCTAAAAATTACAATAGGACAGAATGTTGTGTTTAAGAAATTAAAAACAAATATAAATGGAAATATTTTAACATAATAAAGAAATATAAAAAAGAACATTTTAGAGATAAAATACTCAGTCTATCCAGGATATTCTGAATTATGTTACTAGTCCTTCAAATTTTGAATTTATTTTATTTGAAAATGAACAATTTATGTAAACTGACTAGAAATATAGGTGGATTTTTGTTCATGAAAATTATCCTGGTTTCTCTTTGGGGAGAAAAGATAAAAGAATGAAATGGAAATAGAGGAGCTACTTAGAAGGCCATCTGGGTTAAGTAGATGGGTTAATACAGATCAGTATTTTGAGGCATGACAACAGAATGAAAATGATGTATTTTTTTAAGTGTTTAGAGGGTATCAGCCAAAGGAATTGCTCATGAAAGAGAGAAAAACAAAGTGATTCTGAAACCTCTAGTATGAGAATTATATTAGATTTTAGGTACTTTTAAGTAATGTAAGGAAAACTGAAGATCTTGAAGGAAAAAATAAACTTTAAAATGAATATATATCACACAAATAAATGTCATTATGTCAAATCATTTATAAGCTTGAAACTCCAAAGAGTTTCTACATTGAATCCAAAGATTCTCTACATTGACTAAAATGCTTTGCTTTCCATTTGTTAGCTAACTCTATTTGAACATCCTTTCCCATAGCATTTCTTTAGTCTGAATCTCTTTTAGTGTTAGCCAAAAATAAATGAAACTGAAAGAACTAATTACAATTATTTTCTAAAATCTCAATGGTTAAACTTTAAAACTCATTCTATTTTAAACATGTATTATTTTTGCCTATATATTTGACTACATCAAATCAACATTCTGTGTTATATACTTGAACTGAAGTTTGAAGTTGACTTGTAAGACTCGCATTTTCATTAAACTCAACTCCACTGAAGCTTTAATTCAAATACTAAATAATATTCATTAATAAAAATGCCCCAGTTACCTCTGGTCAGTATCTCAGACAACCTCAGGGTAAAGTTTCTGAAATTATAAAAATTTCACACACCTGGAGCCTACAGTTGTTCCCATGACAGCATGCTGTAAGGATGGAGAAATCCTGTATCTCTTAGGCCAAGGAAATTCTCTTTCTAATTTCCCCATAATTACTGTGCCTGTGCAAACGAAACAACAAACAAAAAACTTGACACACCAACTCCCCTTCCTTTGTTTTGTCATTGTTTTTATATTGATTTTGTTGTTGTTGTATTTTTTGTTGTTGCCTATTTTGGTGTGTGTTTTTTCTTTCTTTTCTTTAAATTTATATTTATAGCTTCTAGATGGGCTCCTCCTGCTTTCTTTCTTTTTTTTTTTCAACAGACTCATAGAATTTGAATCATGTTCTTCCTCATAAATTGAGGGGGGGAAAGTAGATGGTACCAGGGGCAAACAGTATCATGAACATTGAGTGGAAATAAAAATGATCACTCAACCCAAAGTCAACGACTATAGAATTAAGATACATCATTAACAACAAGGTATACACAAAGGAGACATGTTACACTTGCGGTTCAGGGGGCAAAGATGGGAGATAAGGTATGATTATCAGAGTGTGTAGTAGAAAAGTTCTGCTATTTTAATTTTATTTTATATTTTGGGAAATTCATTTTAGGATGTGATTTTAATACCCTTTATAGCTTATTGAATGTGATTGCACTATTGCATTGCATGTATGATACAATCATATATTGTTAACTGATTATTAGTTCAATTTATTTTGCTATTGACAAAAAGCTATTCATAAATATATTGTAATAGTAAATTTATTCATTACCTGAGAAACTGACAAATAACCAGAGAGGTTATTTAATGATTTGTGTATTGTGTTCTGATTGCTATAACTACGATTGAGTTAGTATGGGCATAGCAGCTGTGAAATCTCTAAAGATAACTTAATGAAAATAGGCTATTTTGTCCACATTCAATACAAATTGTGTCATTAATACTGGTGACAGTGATGTAGGAGACTTGATGGCCTCATTCATTTAGCAATTACTTCCAAAAGTGTACTATATGCCAAGAAATTTGCTAGATGCCAGGAATTTCGGGTTGAATAAGAAATAGACATTGCTTTAGAGGGATCATTATTTAATGGGAGAGACAACTGCAAACAAATAATTACAACACAGTGAGATAAGTGAAAACATGAAAGATTGTTAAAGCTATTCTAGAAATACAGAGGAGGGACAATTCCACTCTATTTTTTTTGAAGGGAAGAAAATCATAAATTTAATTTATTATTTGTTCATAAGAGTCGTTTGTAACTTAGGGAAGGATTAATCAATAAGGACAGAATCAGAATCATGTTTTTACAAAATCTACATTCTAGAAATAAACAATTTAAGAAAAAATAGAATGATTAAACCCCTCGAGAAATTATACTCCCCCAAACTATCAGTACCCCAGATTTACCCTTCTTAACTTCAGTAACACACAGTTCTAATCTTATCCAAAGACATACAGTGGATCTAACAATCCCAGAACTATTTTGAAGGACATAAGTTGAGCACATATTGAACACATATATCTTCTGAATATTTTATGTGTACTCTCTTTAACAGCTATAACTCTCTCTAAATATTCGTCTGCCATGGTGTTTCTTTCCACTTTTCATCTTGTTTTTGTTAGCTGTTCAGTAATGATTATTGGTGGAAATGTCCCTCAGTTTATGATTGAACTATGTCATGGAGATTGCTGGTCTTGTTCCTAATGCCTCCTGATGCCCCAATAATGGTAAATGGCATTGATCCTTGTTTGCATAGACACATTGAAATGGGAAAACAATATACATACAGATACGTTTTTATCTAATAGAGGTAGGAACACACAAATCTCATTACAAGGTACCTTACACCCTGAACATTGATATAATGACCTGGCACAGACCTCAGAAAAATGAGCATCCTACATTCACACCAGAACTAGACAAGCTATATACGAAACATCCAAAGTCTTCTATAGCAACATCTGGAAACAATCCTCTACCAGGAAAGACACTACCAAAGGTCTGACATCGATCTCCTAAAGAGAAATTCCGTTAACACTGAGAAGACTCGACAACAACAATGACCTGCCCTACAGGACATGGATCTCTCTATTGCCTCTTCAGTGTGAGCTGAAATGAAAGGATGCTCTGCACCATCCTGACTGCAATATGGGATAAGCAGACCCCAGGATCTTTACTACAGAAGCATACCAATAACAGAGACTATGTGAGGTATGGAGGTGTATTGCCACTACTGACTATGACTTGGATTGGCAAACTAGTTTGCCTGGAGCCTAGAGTCGGTCCTGTGCTAGGAAACTTCAGGGGTAAAGTCTCCTTGTATTTTGGCCATAATTTTTCTTTCCATGTCCCTTATATTTTGGTGAGCCTATGCAAACAAATGCCACTCTAACACCATTTTTTGCTATGTTCCCTTGACTCCAATCCTTAAGAAAAACAATCCACTAAAATATTGCG
>PVKC010003008.1:0-40707 GCA_004027635.1 Crocidura indochinensis | reverse complement strand
AGTGCAGCAACTGCCCAAAGCTCTGCAGAACTGTTAGAAAGGACACAATAGCCAGAACTGGAGTTTGAGTCAAACAGATGCCCCTCTGTAAGACCTATAGGACAGGTGTCTCTCCAAGGGCTGTAGGTGTCCTCCACTGAGAACAGTCCTGACTCCACTCAGGGAAGGGGGAAAATAATTGAAGAACCCGGGGAGCCTCGATGCTGCCTGACATCCTTCTCAAACACTGTTCGAGAGTGTCTCCATGGACTATGTTCCTGTGGGCACTGGGCCAAGAATTATTTTTCTATGTGTAAGTTATTCATTCAATTATGATATAAGGAAATCCACCTCCTTACTCAAAGAATTATAATGATAGCATCCTTTACATAATTTAACCATGTTCATGAATTCACTCAAAGTTCCTGTATCATATAACTTTCAGTTGTTAAATCATTTGCTTTATAGTTCAGCATAATATAATTATTAACAGACATGACTGTTAAATGTGTGAGATTCATCAATATAGACTAATAAAACCCTGGTGTTTCACATTTAAAAACTCACTAATTGGGGCCAGTGAGGTGGCACTAGAGGTATGAATTTGAAAGCGCTAGCCAAGGAAGGACTGCGTTTTGATCACCCTGCTTCCTATATGGCCCCCCCAAGCCAGGGGCAATATCTGAGCGCTTAGCTAGGAGTAACCCCTGAGCATCAAACGGGTGTGGCCCAAAAAACCAAAAAAAAATAAAAATAAAATAAAATAAAATAAAAAATAAAAACTCACTAATTGTAGGCTTTTTAAAAGCCTCCCTTAATGGGACTGGATATTGCTCAAAGGGTTTAAGTGCATGATCAGCATCACAAGGCCTGACTCTGATCCCCAGCACCACATGGTTCTCTGCATAAACAGTGCTCATAGGCCCACACCAGCATCCCCATACCATCCTGATCCCTGAACAGTAGGAATACAGGCTGCACAGTCAAGCAAGTATTCCTGGGGATGGCCACAGAGTCGCCTGAAAATTGTTCCTAATGTAGTTGAGGTTGCGAACTACAGTGAAATATTTTTCAAGCATGCATTACATCTTCCTTCAGTGTTAAAGGGAACAATCATAAAGTAATCTTCTTTAACAGCTGAACTTCTGTTAGCCTCATTATTGTATTACTTTATATGGAAATTAAAATATGAACTTTGTATACCTCGTTGGGCATCTACAAGAGCAAATATCTCAACAACAGCAACAACAACAAAATGCCCACAAGGGACTATTAAAGAGCTCTAGATGCACGTATGCTATCTTTCTTGTTTGCCAGTTTCTTGGTTGTTGAGACTTATAATGGAAAACTTAAGAGTCAGAAAAACTAAATAGAAAACTTAGCTAAGTTGCTAACTAACTGACTGACTTTCGGGCATGTCGCTTCACCCATTAGAACTTCAATTTTCTCATCAGTCAAGTGGAGATAATACTACAAATGCCAGTGTGTGGTTGTGAGAAAGAAATAATCATCTGAATGCAACATACAAACCCCACAGCACTCTGCAAACGTAAAGCATAATAAAGAGGGAATTAAATGGCTGGTTTACTAAAATCCAATCTTAAAGCTTTAATTTGTTTGTTTAAAATGATGGCAACATCCGACTGTGAATGAGAGTTTTCCAATCATCCAAGCAGCAGTCTGGAAACGGAATTTTTGTCTGAACAGAATTCAGTTATAAATATCTGTCTTTGGATTTGACATTCAATTCTGAGATGAATCAAACATGCTCCAGAATTTTAATATGACACCCGAGAACTATAACTCTGAAATCAGATAAAACAGTTGGGGAGGTAGGGAGGCAACTTGTTCATCTCTAGTGACTTTTTTATTCCTATTCTGATTATTCAATAGAGAAAATCCATCTTCAGGTAAAAACTCATTTCTGAAAAATCCATCTCCAAAGTTTTATGAAATGTAAGTCAAAGAGTAAAAGTACCTGCTTTCTTAATACAATTCAAAATGCATATTTTATGTTAAGGGAAAATAAAATACCACAATCATCTTTATCCTGAAATTCTTTAAAATATGCATAAACTTTATAAAAGGAAGAATATTATACTACATATAATCTTATAAAATTGATTCAGCAAGGTATAAAGCAACAGGAATAAATAAGAGGTTTATGGCAGTGAGTTAAAACCCAACTATATATGTAAGGCATTTGTCTTGCACATAATCAACTCACATCAACCTTGGCACTGCTTAGAGTCCCCTGAGATTTATCAAGAGTGATCCCTAAGCATATAGACAGAATTAAGCCCTAAACACTTTAAGATGTGGCCAGAATAAAAATCTAAAAAATATTTAATTTAAAAATCAACTATAGGGGGCCCGGGAGATAGCATGGAGGTAAGGTGTTTGCCTTTCATGCAAAAGGTCATTGGTTCGAATCCCGGTGCCCCTTATGGTCCCCAGTGCCTGCCAGGAGCAATTTCTGAGCCTGGAGCCAGGAGTAAACCCTGAGCACTGCCGGGTGTGACCCAAAAACAAAACAAAAAAAAAAATCAACTATATGGATCAGAGCTATAGCACAACAGTAGGGCGTATGCTTTGCATATGGCTAACCTAAGACAAACCTTGTTTCAATCACTGGCTTCCCATATGGTCAAGCAAAGCCAGGGGCAATTTCTGAGCACATAGACAGGAGTAACCCCTGAGCATCACTGGGTGTGGCCCCCAAAAAGACAAACAAAAAAATCAACTATAAAATGTTAATAATTTACATAGTTGTACCTTTTCAATCATTAAAATCATACCCACTGAAAGTATTATTCCTTTCCAATAAAATCTATGCATAATTTCTTTTTGTAACTATTTGTAGCTGAAACTGAAAAAATCTTGATGCTTTTAAACAAAATGTTGCTTTAGGATACAAAAAAAGGGTTATATTTAAATTCATATGCAAATAATTTAAAAACTAAAGTAAAATATTTTAGCTCTCTATTATTATTGTTTTGTAGTTGCCCATTATTTTCTTCTTCCCATTTAAAGCTCATATGCTTCCATCAAACATAAGTTTAGGCCACCAAACCTATCATAAATAATTCACTAGAAGAGATGAAACAAAATTCTAGTTATAAAAATTGTCAAACATATACAGGAGCAATAGAATAGGTCAGTGAGTCTCCTTAAATATATCACTCAGATTAATAACATGCACTGATCGTTAATAATAACAATTACATCATCCTGACTTTAGTGCTTTGCAGAGGCCCTTTAATGCAAATGTCATACATTAGGCACACTTGAGCATACATATCTAAAGAAACAGATATTTCCTTCCAGAGGCACAATGCCATGGGGTCACTTGCACCATAGCAAAACTATCAATAGCTCATTCACAGTAGAGGTTATGCAGTCTATAAACAAACACTGTGAAATTGCTTTAAAACAGTTATTTTAAATTTAGTACATTCAAGTTAGGAGCCAACCAAAATCACACATTCCATCTCATTTTGCATCTCCAAAAGTTTATTTTAGTCTCAACACAAACCTCCTATACTTCCCCCATGCCACTGACTTTGGTTTTTCTGGCTAACATTTCCTCTCTTCGGTGTGAAATGTGCATCTACTTTTGATTGGGGACTCAGGATTGCTCAACATTGCTCAGCGCCTAATCCTGGTTCTGTACTTCCTTGTCATTCTACTACTTGGGGTATAATGTGTGGGGTCAGGATTAAACTGTGTTAGCCAAATGCAAGGTCACCCATAATAAATATCTCCCATCCCCTTTCCTCTCTTTTTAATACTTAAAAGTGACTACTTCTTACTAGGCATTCACACATTTTTTTCTAATTTAATCACAAAAGAACCTTAGTATATAATGTGGCTAATACAAATTTGTTTGTCTACCAACTGTCAGATTAACTCTCCCACAGTATGGAAATGCTACAGAGAAGAAGCTGCCCCACCAGACTCTCAGTGCCTTCTTGCATTTGTCCCCAGTTATTTCCATATCTCAGAAAAAGTCTCCCAGCAAGGTGAATGTTGTTATTTGTTGACCACATGTCCTCCAGGAAAAACTCCCTATTTTGTACTAAGAAGTTAAGCCATATTTCTACTCTATCGCTTAATATATTTGAAATTCAACTCATGGCATGCTAAGTCACAGTATGATAGAAATTACATCTGAGTTAACTTTTGAATCTCTAAGGTCAGTATAGTGCCTAAAATATAAGAAATTGTAGAATAAAAAATCAAATTTAATTAAATATATAATGATCATAATATAATCAGGATAAGGCATACCATCTGATTTAGAGGAAGCACTCTTAAGTACCCACCACAAAATCATAGTGCCAGGCAGAGAAAGTAACTATACACAAGATTATTAAAAGTCTGTAAATGAAACTATGGTGGGGGAAAGACTCCAAGAAAAAAATACCTTCAAGTGAAAAACTCTTTTGAAATACTAAAACTAAAGGAAAGCAAAGTATAGTTAATCAGAGGTTATGGATCTGTTACTTTGTCTTTGCATAGAAACATCTGCTGATGATAGGTAAGCCATTTTTCAGTATTAAGATAGGGTTGAAATAACACAACTCAAATCAATGTTTAACAATTTTTACTGTTTAGAAAGTTGACTCCAAATCTCTCACATTTCGTCTAAAGCACATTTCTTCTTATTCCTTCATGAGAGGTGAGCAGCTGGCTGCCATACTAAGCAGCTCTCTTTATATATTCTGAGACCCTCCAAAAAATGCACTATTTATTCCAGTCTTTAAAATATGCAGCTCTCTTCACACCCTTCTTCATGCATCCTGTTGGGAATGTTCCTTTATGTAATTCATCATTTTAAAGCATCCTTTTTCCCCTGTATTTCTAAATTGCACCTCTCACTACACCCTTTTCATAGTGTCTAGTTCAATGTATTACATTAATTCCTTCTTCTCTCAAACTGTCTTTTTACTTTCTGTGCCTTAATAGAGGGATTATTTTAGATAGCAATGTACCTTACTTTTTATTCCTTGTGTTTAAGTGGCCAGTGTTAAAATTAGAAGAGTCCCAATAAGAATCATGAAACCAACCTTAAAACAGCCTCCATATGTCTTGGGAAAATTTTTCTTCCTCGAGATGTGTTGATGAATTTTTTTGCACAAATTAAACCACCAAAATCATTTTCAAGCATTTCTACAAGTGTTCCAGCATGTGCTCTGCTATCATGTCACCTCTGATACTTAGAAAGGTTTTGCCATTTTCAAGTTGCATAAGATTAATTCAAACAAGCCAGCTTGTAATATATAAATCTGGAAATAATCCTGTGAGATAAAATGCCTGATCCCCAGGAGAGAGTTCAGCAAGTGTTGTTCACAATTCTGTGCTGTTTGTTAGACAGATTATATTTGCACATTCATTAACTGCTACACCAAAATTCAAACAGTTAAGTCTACTGACAAAAAAGAGCTAAAAATTAAAAAGCCTGTTTTTAGTCTGAAAAACTAGAGTATTATAGAGTCAATCTTTATATAGCACTATGTGCTAGGACTTCTATAAAAACTCTACATGTACTATCACACTCAATTTTTAGAATACTTTTGTTAAGTAAGATATTTTTACTATCTGGGGCCGGTGAGGTGGTGCTAGAGGTAAGGTGTCTGCCTTGCAAGCGATAGCCAAGGAAAGACCGCGGTTCAATCCCCCGGCATCCCATATGGTCCCCCAAGCCAGGGGCAATTTCTGAACGCTTAGCCAGGAGTGACCCCTGAGCACCAAATGGGTGTGGCCCCTCCAAAAAATATTTTTACTATCCTCGAGTTTCAGAAGAAGAAACTGAGGCTCAGAGAATTTAATTAATTTTTCCTAACACCATGCATAATTTGGCTAGCATTTAAAGCCCCAACAACTGATTCTAAAGTTCTATTCTTTGATTCAGGTTGTCTCTGTGACACAAGACAATTATATAATAAAGTAATACATATCTAGTAAATATGACCATATCTTATGTGAGGTTTCATTTTCATTAACATAGAATAAAGAGTAATCAATATTTCAAACTTACAATTCTCCTCAATGAGAGTGATGAATTGATGAAAAATTTTTAGAAACCCGTGTGTCGAACTACATAGAAATTCAAGACCCATGCAACTCAGAAACATAGAAAATAAATTCAAGATTGAAAGGTCACTTGGGATTCAAAAAATGCAGCCCATCAGTTATTATGGTTATCACATAGTTATCATATTCATATGTTTATCCTGACTACCTTTTTCTACCCTTGTTTTTTTATTGTTGTTTATCCTGACTACCTTTTTCTACCCTTGTTTTTTTGTTGTTGTTGTTGTTGTTGTTGTTTTTTAGGATTTGGACCTCACCTGCTGGTGCTCAGGGGTTATTACTGGCTCTGCACTCAGAAATCGTTCCTATGGGATGCTAGGCATGGAACTCAGATTTTTTCCAGGACTGCTACATGCAAGGCAAATATACCTACCCATAATGTTATCATTCTGTCCCCATCCTGACTACTTCTTGCCATTTCTCTTACTTTCGGTCTTTGTTTCCATTTACAACTGTGTCCTTTCCTCTAAGTATGCCATTCAAAGACTTCTGAAGAGAGATCAATGTTTGTTACCACCATCTCCTACAGTAGTCTTTACAACCAAGTTTACCTTCAGCATAACAGGATGTTTCTCACATGTGAGAAGACCTTTTTTTGTGTGTTTTGTTTTTTGTGACGCTCAGGGGTACTCCTGGATATGCACTCAGAAATCGCTCCTGGCTCGGAGGACCACATGAACACCAGAGATCGAATCTCAGTCCATCCTAGGTCACTCGCATGCAAGGCAAATGCCCTAATGCCCCTACTCCCATGCTACCATTCCGGCCTCGACAAGACCTTTTTATTTGGCAAAGACCTCCTAGGATAATAGAGCTACTATCAGTATCTGATAGAATCCAAATTTAACAACTCCTATGAAATCTGAACCAACCATTCTTAAAATACAAAGGAAAAGGGATTGGAGGAATAGTAAGGGGGTGGGCGTGGGGGGTAAAGCACTTGCAGCCAACCCATTTCAATCCCTGAAACCACTATATATGGTCCCCCAAACCTATCCAGGAGTGATCTCTGAGTGTAGTAGAGTCATATTTTAACCCTGAACAGAACTGAGTGTGGCCAATACCCATATTCCTAAAAAATCAACTATTAAATAAATAAAAACAAGGAGAACACTCCAGTATATTACTTGGAGCCAATTTACGTACTAGGACAGATGCAATTATGCAAAACAAGATATAATATGGCATCAGCCTGGTTTTATCATCCATACTTAGTTGGTATATTCATTGAAGGGGTAATATATAAAGGTATTCTCTGTGTTCATCTGTTCTTTTATAAGATATGTGACCATTTGCAAGTTATTTAACCTTTCTTCATCTCAATCTCCTTGTCTATAAAAGTGAGATTATAATCATCATCTCCACTTCACATGGGGTTAAAAGATAAATAATTCATTCAAAGAGCTTCAATATATGCCTGGCACATATCTGCTGTTATTTGATTATTGTTTCTAAAATACTTTATAAAATGTGTCCCTTATAATTCCACAATGCAAACTTCTACCCAGGATTAGTCTTCTCTTTTATATCTCAAATATTATACTTTACTAAAATAATCTTCCTTTAGTTTGCTCTGGTAAAGGTTTCCTTACCTTTCCAAGTTAAGGATTAATGTCCTTTTCTGAATGATGTCTTCTCTCACTGGAGGAAGTCAATAACATTTTCTCTAACTCTCTATTCCCCTGAAACTTCACACCTCCAAGGGGCAACTCAGTGTTCTCCCATTGCACCTGGGATTGTCTTGGGAGACTTGGAAATAGCCAGAGTATGTGATGTAGTGATTACATACTTGCTGTGAGCCACTCAAAAGAAACATGGATAAGATTTTTTAGAATTTGAAAATTGTATACTCCCTCCTTTTTTTCTGTTTAAGATAAACTCCCTTTTATGGATTTATCAATAACTTTCCTTTTATCTCATTCTCTTATAATTTAGAGAAAATTTTAAAACAGATGAAATAAGCTAGTGAAGTGATTGTTGTCAGAAAAGTGCATGCCTGGGACTGGAGAGATAGCACAGCGGCGTTTGCCTTGCAAGCAGCCTATTCAGGACCAAAGGTGGTTGGTTTGAATCCCGGTGTCCCATATGATCTCCTGTGCCTGCCAGGAGCTATTTCTGAACAGACAGTCAGGAGTTACCCCTGAGTACCGCCGGGTGTGACCCAAAAACAAACAAAAAAAAAAAAGAGAGAAAGAAAAGTGCATGCCTGAAACTCAATCACACACATTTTTAAATTACAATGAAAATACTTTAATCAAAGTTATTTCGAATGCAAAAATTTGAATAGAAATTTAAAGAGAAATAAGGGGGAAAAGGTGGCTACTCTTAGTCAGGGCAATTTTGCTCATTTAGGTGTGTGTTTCTTCACATTCATATGTATGTGTGTGGTACTGAAACAGAGTCCAGGGCCTCTTATATGTTGGGCAGAAATTTGGACCTGAGCTACATTCACACAGTTATGTTCTGTGTTTTTAAAAACAAAAAGAAAAGTAGACTTGGTTTTTAGCCAGAAAGATTTCTTGGAGATCATGCAATTGGGTGGAGATATTTATGAACCCTAAAGCCAGGCCTAGGGTTTTAATTTTAGTTTCAAAAACGCATTCGAATTCCACATACATGTTTGCCTAATAAGAAATTCTTTAATCTATTTGATTCTTTTTCCTTATTGATGAGATGGTAATAATGTGAGAACTTCATTCAGATAAAAAGTTAATAAACATAATATACAATGACTGGTTGGTGCCTGGTTTTCAAAAAGACTGCTTGCTGATGGTATTTCTTCTCTTATTATAAGGACATGGTACTAAGGAAAGTCCATTTAGGCTGTGGATAGACAAGGGGGCACTAAAATTAGAAAGTAAATAATGTTCGATTGTTATCTTTACAACTTTCGCTAGACACAAAAATAAAACCCAGAATTTTGCTTATAAAAACAGAATTTTCATAACATGTAGAAGAAATATAGAATGATTTATTTAGTAGCTTGTTTTACAGGGAGATATATCTTAAACCAATTACAAGAAAGCATAAATAATTAGTCAAAGTATTATTAAATTTGACAAAACTAATTTTTAAATTTAGTGCAAATAAATTTTGAAATGCCACAGTTAAAGGACAAGTCAGAGATTGGTAAAATAAATTGTCACAATTAGACTGAAATAAATAACTCCTCTTAATCAGCAATAAAAGGCAAATAAACATAAAATGGGAAAGATTATAAAATCCTTGCAAAAAAGGAAATAACTTGTTTCTTGCAAGATTCAATAAAGACTTGGCATATCATGCCCAGGAATAAAAACAAATAGAATATTATAACTTTGGTAAATTGCTCCCTGCCCTCTATCTGGACCCTGTAATAAACCTACTTTCCAAATAGAAATAAAGTGGATGAAACAAGGCTAGTTTTTCTTATTTCCAGAATTTTTCTACCTTAATCTTTCTAAATCATGCTCAGTAGAGCTGTTTACATTTCAATACTATAACCTGACCTTTGTAATCATAATTATTTTTATCCCACTTCCACTCTTTTAGTTGTTTTATAACAACAGAATCATCTTCATGATGTATAAGGTACAACTGAAAGTGATTCTCATACATTAACTCAGAATATCCCTATGAGTTATGCATGATAATTAGCCCTAATTTGCCAATGAGCCACAAAATATAGATGAGAGCAAGTTGGCCCTTATACAGACAAATCACACAGATGATAACTGACTCTGGAAATAGAGGATGAAGCAAAGGTGAATAGTGCTTCAACTGTATCTTTAATGTAGCACAGACTACAAAAACTACAAAAACTGCTAAGCAAATACATTGAGATATAATAAAAACTGGTTGCAGGTGCATAGTGGCCAGCTAGTTTGTATATTTGTCTCTACATTTAAAGTATCTCATATAATTAAAATACATAAACAAATAAAATGTGGCATAACAGAGAACATTCCAAAAATAAGTAACAAAAGAGGCAATTTACATATATTTCATCAAAGTCCCTCTCAGAGAAGCACATTGCTTTACAGTAGCATCTGGTGCTCTGAATATAGGTCCTTTACTTTGATGGGTCTTGCTTAGATATTCAACAAAATAACAATCTTCAGCTATGGCAATAACATAAAGGTTTGCATAAAATAGCAAAGTAAAAGAAATACCAAAACACATTTTAACAGAAAAATAAAATAAAATTAGTCGCAAAATGTTTATGAGGTGATGAACAACATGTTTGTCATTACCTAGAAAAAGATGTCACAGGACCAATAACAGCAGGTGAAATATGAAAATAAAGCATGTTTTAACCCCTATTTATAAGACATTGGTTGTTTCTCTTCTAGGCAGAAAAAAAACAATTAGGATTAATTATTTTTTTAATCATGCTGTTACTTTCAAAGCTATGATTCATGCCACTAGAATAATAAAAGACAAAAGGGACAAAAGAAAAGTGATACAAGTTCGTTAGTCCATCAGTTGTGTGCCCCTTCCACACCTTCTCAGTTATAATATAAAATTGATCTATTTACAAATTCTGGTAAAATAAATTTCACATCAAGGAAAAACTAGATCCAGAAGTTTAACACCTGGAGACAGAGCTAGCATAGCAGGTAAAGCATTTGCTGTACACCTTGGGACTCACCTAGCATCCCATATGGTCTCTCAACCACTGCCACAAATGACCTCTGAGTAGAGAGCCAGGAGCACTGCTGGGTGTGACTCCCCAAAATAAAGTTAGACACACAAAGAGCATTGTCTCATAGATGAAAATCAAGAATTCACATAATGGCTCATTTTAATCTTTGGGTTTCTTTATCATATCTGTACATCTCCACATTAACATGACTACAGTAATACTATAATTTCAAAGTTATTGAAGTAGTTATCGAATCATGAGACAGAAAAAATATTTACAAGACTTCAGAACAATCAAGATATAGAGAATAGTTCCAGTGGTTCTCAAACTTTTTAAACAGGGGTCCAATTCACTGTCCCTCAAACCACTGAAGGGCCGGACTATAGTAAAAACAAAAACTATGAACAAATTCCTATGCACACTGCATATATCTTATTTTAAAGTGAAGGAATAAAATGGGAACAATACAATATGTGGCCCGTGGGCAGTACTTTGAGGATCACTGATAACATTTAGTCTTACTTTTTATATATAATGCTGAGAATTTTGATCATATTACATCCAAGATGTCTACAAATGGAAATTGCTTTATAAGACACAAATGACAACCTGGACTTAAAAATATTCATACAAAAGGACATTTAGTACAATAACTAGATCATGAAATGAACCTAAGTATACAACATAGAATAAATGGATTAAAAGGAATGGATTTGAGAAACTCTGTAGCCACAAGAAAAAATTAAACCATGCAATTTGCTGCAACCTGCTTGGGACTGGAAGCTTTAATGCTGAGCAAAGTAAGTTAGAAGAAAGACAAACACAGAATGATCTCACTGATCTATGGTATTAAAACAAGTGGATGAGAAAATATAAAAAAGACTGTACTAATATTTGTAATGTTGTCACCTTGATCCCAGATCCTAGCAAAATATGATGACACAATAATTCAAAGAATAAAAAAATGTCACAAGAAAAAGCATAAGAAATGGAATTGTCTCTAAGCAGGCAGTATGAAATAAAAGTTGGTGATTCATGATGAAAGAGTACTAGGCAATGTCTAATAAATAGTATTGAGACACTTCATCTACTTTGAAGATTGGCTACTTAGGGATGTTAATATTATTACTTATAACCACATATTAGATCAATGTCAGGGAGAAAGAGTTTTTAATAGTTTTTTAGGGGGCCAGGGATATAAGACAATGGCAGCACATTTGCTTTACATTTGTGAGGACTGGGGCTGATTCCTAGTACCATAAAAACCCAAACACACTAAAAATAGAAACCTTCTTAAAAGATCCCTGTTAACTAAATAAAGGAAGAAATTCAAGGGTAAGTACAGGAAGAAAATATTTTGTAAGGAGCTTGTTTATCAAAATCCAAATATCACTATTATATCATTATAAAAATAAAATAAAAATTCATAAATATGAAAATTCATGGAAAAATTTTAAAAACTTACTTTCGCTACAATTCACAGAAATTTTCTTGTATTTTATTATTTTTATTCTTTAATGTACATATTAATGATATTTTATTTCATAAATGAATTGTTATACTTTTGTAATATAAAGTTTTCAATTTCTATATTCAAAGATATTTAATTTTGGTGTGGATGATTAAGGTACTTGCTTTACATGTAGCTGACCAAGTTTAACATGTGGTCTCCTGAGTAACATCAGAAGCAATCCCTAAGCACAGAGTCAAGGGTAATCCCAAAATACTGCATGTATATGGCCGATTATCCACACTTCTAAAGAAATTTAATGAGGACTGGAGCAATGGCACAAGTGGTAAGGTGTCTGTCTTGCCCGTGCCTGCACAGGACAGACCTTGGTTCAATCCCCCAGCATCCCATATGGTCCCCCAAGTCAGGAGCTATTTCTGAGCACATAGCCAGGAGTAACCCTTGAGTGTCAGCAGATGTGGCTCAAATAAAACAAACAAACAAAAGAATAGGTATTGCTATTTATTGTCATTATTCATAGAAATGGCTATAAATGTAAATCCATTAAAAGAAATATAAAATGAACAACAAAAAATTCTGTCTTGACTCCCTGTATTAAATAACTATTTCAGAAGTCTCTACTTTTCCTTTTAGCTTTAAAAATTTTAGATTAGCATATGACACTAGATCAGAAGATTCACTCACATTCTAGAAATTTCTAGAAAACAAAGAACTGTTTATATTTCCAAATGCAACTCTATAAATCTTTTCTATATCACTAAAAAAAATCCAAGGGATAGATATTTTAGATATTTATTAGTCTTTGAGATTCCCTCTTTTCTAAATTAATAAATTCATATTATAATTAGGGTTCTGCCTGGAAACTTTGTTTTATTTTAGATGTCCTATTTAACTAAGAAAAACAGTTTCCACATATTTTTGTAAATATTCTATACTTGTGTGAATCATTTCAAATTAGTCATAGTTTTCAGTATATAATATCCTAGTGATATTTTACTACACTTAGAAAAAACATCACTTCCTCATGATTATATGAAAATTCACTAAAAATTTCTACATTGGCATAATTATTTTATTCCTAGCAGATTCTACTTGAGTCTACTTAAACATTTTTATGAGAGATCTCAGAATATTCAGAAATTGTCCTCAATGAATTAAATACCCTAATATATATCTGTCTTTTGCCTATTTAATCTTGGTCTTATATTTCACTATTCTTATCATTTTTAACCAATTTATGAGAAATTAACAATTTGATTGTGGAAACTCTCCTAAGAAAGCCAAGAAAGACCCAGTGAAAACTGTCCCCAAAGATGTCCTAGCAGAAAGGTACACTTCTTTGTGTGTGAAGAAAGGGGGTGTCTGGCCCATGCTCTGTGGATAGCAACTGGGAGAGAGATGGAAAAGATCTGTTGCTGTCACCTATTTCTCTTCTCTTCTGTCTCCTGAAACTCTCCTAAGAAAGTGAAGAAAAACCCAGAGAAAACTGTCTCCTAGAGGCTTCCCTTCACGGCCGCGTGCTCTTTCTAACTAATGAACCCCACCATAATACATAGAAAAAAAATCACACTACAAGCATGACAATGGGGAAACTTCATAGGCAAACAACATGCACAGAGAATGAAGATGATAGCTATGATGATCAAAAAAATACCAACCATTGGATTAATATCTCAGATAAAAAGTTTAAAATAGAAATATGAAGGATTCTCAGAGAAATCAAAGAAAGCATAGATCGAGCTGAACAGAACACAAAGATAGAAATCAGGAAACTCCACACTGAAATAACAGGTCTGAAAAACATGTTAACTGAACTGAAAACAACAATGGAAAGCCTCTCTAACAGGGTAACAGCAGCCGAGGACAGAATCGGTGAACTGGAAGATGAAGCAGAACAACCCCATATAGCAGAAGAGATTGGAAAAGAACCTAAGGCAAATAAGCAGACATGGAAAAAGTACTCAAAGATAGTGAAAACATGAAAATAGAAGTCTTTGATAAACTTAATAGAAACTGTATTAGAATTATTGGAATCCCAGGAGTCGAGAAATGAGATCCCCAGAAAGAATCAATAGCCAAACACATCATCACAGAGAAACTCCCAGAGCTAAAGATTGCATGCAAAACATCCTGCATGCCTGAAGAGTACCAGCTAAAAGAGACCCTAAGAAAAGCATCTCAACACACATCCTAGTCACAATGACGAATCCCACAGATAAGAGATAGAATACTGAAAGCAGCAGGATCAAAAAGGGAAATTACTTTCAAAGGAGCACCCTTAAGATTTATAGCAGACATGTCAAAGAAACCCTCAAGGCCAAAGACAGTGGTGGGATATTGTGAAAAGACTGAATAAAATGGATGTTTCACCTAGAATATTGCAACCAGCCCAGCTCACGTTCACGTTTGAAGAAAGGATACATAGCTTCATGGATTAGCAACAGCTCAGAAACTTTACAGATGCAAAAGCAGCCTTAAAAGAAAAGCTGAAAGGTCTACTTTAAGACAAGACAGGACGACAGACACACCAAACTTATACACAAAGATGACATTAAATGCCATGACAACCATCTCCCTCAAAGTCAATGGGCTAAATGTACCAGTAAAGAGAAACAGAGTGACAAAATGGATCAAAAATATGGATCCAACCTTCTGCTGCCTACAAGAAACACATCTGAATAGTCAGAACAAACATAAACTCAAAACCAAAGCCTGGAGGAAAATCATCCAAGCAAACAACACCCTTAAAAAAGCTGTAGTGGCCACATTAATATCTGACGACACAAACTTTAGACTCAGAAAAAGTTGTAAGGGATAAAGACAGACACTTTGTAATCAAGGAATATGTGCAGCAGGAAGAAATCGTTCTACTAAATATATATGCACCCAATGAGAAACTAGCAAAATATCTAATACAATTATTGACAAATCTGAAATGGAATATCAATAATAACAAAATAATTGTGGGAGACCTCAACGTTGCCCTGTCAACACTTGATAGGTCAACCAGACTGAAACCCAACAAAAATATACTTGCCCTGAAAAGAAAAATAGAAGAGGCCTAGTAGATAAATATAGGACACTCCATCCCCAGAAACCTGGATACACATTCTTCTCCGATGTACATAGGTCATTCTCCAGGACAGACCACATGCTGGCACATAAAGCATACCACTATGAATTCAAGAGGAAAGAAATTTTGAAGGCTACCTTCACTGACCACAGGCTCTGAAATTAGATGTGAGCTACAAAGAGGCATAGAAGAAGAACTTTAACAACTGGAAATTAAACAGCCTACTACTGAACAACCAGTGGGTCCGAGATGAAATCAAAGAGGAAATCAAAACTTTCCTGAAAACAAATGACAATATAGACACAAACTATTAGAACCTATGGGTCACAGCAAAAGTGATACTGAAAGGAAAATTTATAGCTTTGCAATCACACATTAGCAAGAAAGAAGAGGCATACCTGAAAAGCTTAATGATGTAGCTTGTAAAATTAGAAAATGATCAACAAAAGGAACCAAAAATAGGGAGACAGAAGGAAATTTTAAAAAGCTTGGGCAGAAATCAATGAAGAGGAAACCAAAAAAATCAACGAAAGCAGAAGATAGTTCTTTGAAAAATAAACAAGAGTTATAGACCATTGACAAAACTCACAGAGAGAGAAACTTGATTACCCATATTAGAAATGGAAAGGGGAGATCACTACAGACATGTCAGAAATTTAAAGGGTAATTAGAAACTACCTTGAGAAACCCTATGCCATGAAAGATGAGAATTTGGAAGAAATGGATAAATTCTTGCATTCACAACCTTCCACGGTTGAATAAGGAGAATGTAGCATATCTAAGCACTACAACCATCACTATTGACGGTAATCAAATGCCTGGCCAAAAACAAAAACCCAGGCCCTGATGAATTCTCTAATGAATTCTTTCAAACCTTTCAAGAGAAACTACTGCCAATCCTTGCCAGGCTCTTTCATAAAAATTGAAAAAACAGAAACAGATCCAAATAGTTTTTATAAAGCCAGCATAACCTTGATACCAGCACAAAATAGATACTGCCAAAAAAGAAAATTACAGACCAATATCCCTGATGAACACAGATGCAAAAATATTCAATTAATTATTGGCAAATGTGAACCAATGCCTCATCAAGAAGGTCATTCACTACAATCAAGTAGGTTTCAACTCAGGAATTCAAGGAATACACAATATTAACAACAAGAAAAATAAAAACCACATGATCATATCAATAGACACAGAGAAAGCATTTGATAAGGTCCAACACCCATTCTTGATCAAAACTCTCAGCAAGATGAAAATGAAGGGAATTTTTCTCAATATAGTTAAGGCCATCTATCACAAACCAATAACAAATATTATCCTCAACGGAGAAACTAAAAACCTTTCCTCTAAAAGCCAGTACAAGACAAGGCTGTCCTCTCTCACCACTCCTATTCAACATAGTACCAGAAGTACTTGCTACAGCAATTAGGCAAGAAAAAGATATCAAGGGAATCCAGATAGGAAAGAAAGAATTCAAGCTCTCACTGTTTGCAGAGTACATGATACTCTACTTAGAAAACCCTAAAGACTACCAAAAAGCTTCTAGAAGCAATAGATTCATATAGCAATGTGGCAGGTTACAAAATTAATACACAAACATCAATGGTCTTTCTATACACCAATAATGATAGTGAAGAAATGGACATTAAGAAAACAACCCCATTCACATTAGTGTCAAACAAATTCAAATATCTTTTATCAATTTGACTAGAGATATGAAGGACCTATACAAAGAAAGTTATAAACCCTGCTTCAAAAAATAAAAAAGACACATAGAAATGGAAACAAACACTCTGCTCAGGTATTGGCAGGATTAATAACGTTAAAATGGCAATACTCCCAAAGCATTGTAATGATTTAATGTGATCTCACTAAAGATATCCATGACATTCTTCAAAAAATTGATCAAACACTTCTGAAATTCATTTGGAACAATAATCAGCCACAAATAGCTAAAGCAATCCTTGATAAAAGGAATTTGGGAGGCATTACTTTCCCCAATTTTAATCTGTATTACAAAGCAATAGTTATCAAAACAGAATGTTATTGGAATAAAGACAGACCCTCTGATCGGTGGAATAGGCTTGAGCACTCAGAGAATGTTCTCCAGACATACAATCAATTAATTTTTGATAAAGGGGCAAGAAATCCTAAATGGAGCAAGGAAAGCCTCTTCAACAAGTGGTGTTGGCGCAACTGGTTAGCCATTTGCTAAAAAGCAAACTCAGACCCCAGGTAATATCATGTATGAAGGTAAAATCCAAATGGATTAAAGACCTTGAAATCAGACCTGAAACCATAAAGTGTATAGAACAACACATAGGTGATAAATTATATGACATTGAGACTAAAGGCATTTTCAAGGAGGAAACAGCTCTCTCTAAACAAGTGGAAGCAGAGATAAACAGATGGGAATATATTAATCTGAGAAGCTTCTGCACCTCAAAGGACATAGTGCCTAGGATACAAGAGCCACCTACTGAATGGGAGAAATTATTCACCCAATACCTATAGAATAAGGGACTAATCTCCAAAACATACAAGGCACTGACAGAACTTTACAAGAAAAAAAATCTAATTCCATCAAAATCGTGAGAAGAAATGGACAGATACTTTGTCAAAGAAGAAATACATGTGTCCAAAAGACACATGAAAAAATGCTTCACATTATTAATCATCAGGGAAATGCAAATCAAAACAACTATGAGGTACCATCTCACACCAAGAGATTGGGACACATCACAAAGAATGAAAACAAGCAGTGCTGGTGGGGATGTGGAGAGAAAGGAACTTTTCTTCACTGGTGGGAATGCCATCTAGTCCAACCTTTATGGAAAATGATATGGAGATTCCTCAAAAAAAAAAAAACTAGAAATTTAACTCCCCTATGATCCAGCTATTACCACTCCTAGGGATATACCTTAGGAACACAAAAATACAATTCAAAAATCCCTTCCTCACTCCCATATTCATTGCAGCGCTATTTACAATAGCCAGACTCTAGAAACAACCAAGATGCCCTTCAAATGGCTAAAGAAATTGTGCTATATATACACAATGGAATAGTATGTAGACATCAGGAGAAATGTAGTCACAAAATTTTCCTATACATGGATGTACATGGAATCTATTATGCTGTGTGAAATAAGTCAGAGGGAGAGTGATAGACACAGTATAGTCTCACTCATCTATGGGTATTTAAAAACAACAACAACAACAACAACAAACAAGACACTATTGTAATAATCCCAGAGACAATAGAGTTAAGGGCCAGAAGGACTGTCTCACAATATGCAGCTCACCACAAAGAGTGGTGAATGCTGGTAAGGAAATAACTACTCTAACAAATAGCATGACAATGTTAATGGATAAGAGTAGTAGAATGCCTGTATCAAAAACAGGAGGGAGGAGAGGAGGGAGATCGGGGACATTGGTGGTGGGAATATTGCACTGGTGAAGGCGGTTGTTCTGTTTATGGCTGAAACCCATCTACAATCATGCTTCTAATTATGGTGCTTAAATAATCATTTACAAAAAAAAAAAAAAAAAGGAAAAAAACTACTCAAGGTAGAACCAGCAGCATTTTAGAAAACTATCTGATTACATTAAAATATTTAAATAAATTAAAGCATAAAATTAAAATACAACAAACATGAAAAACTTTGCAGCAAACATGAGAAAGCCAATAATAATCCAAATGATAAATTATATTAATGACTATAAAAAGCAACTGGAAGTCCAAATTTTATGGGAATGTCACAAAAGAGAAAAAATTACAATATAAACATTAAGTTATTTTCACTTCTCTATCAAATCAAATAATTAGAAATTTAAGAAATATCACTATTCCAAAAAAAGTATTACTATCCCAGTTAGCAAAAATAGTTCATGAAATAGCAGTTTTTAACAGTGCATAAAGGTTTTTAAAAAATATCTGAGGAAGGAGGTATTCTTACACTTCCCAATAGGTATATAAATAGACAGAATCATATTTTAAAATCATTTTGCAGTGTCTAACAGGAGTCATAAAATAGTGCATATCCTTTGATTCAGCAATTTCCTCCAGTCTCTAGCATAGAAACTAATCTGAAATGTAGTAAAAGATTTATGTACAAATATAGTCATCGTGGTTTTATCCACATCAAAAATAGAAAGTAGGTAAAAATTCAATAAAGTGAAGAATATATAAATCATAACATAATGACAGAATTGAATACTCAACTATTTAAAATAAGTATTTTAATATGGCATGTGGAAAGTCATGACATAATGTTGGGAAAATAAAGGTCTATATTTCGGGATCCTAACTTATAAAAAATAAATACAGAAAATACTCAAAATTATACATATGCAATAGCTAATTCTAACAAATGATTATTAGTTCCTTTACCCATTTACTTATTCGTAAAGTGTTATTTATGTCTCTATTTTTTATCTACTAAAATATTGATCTAAATTGGAGACTAACCTGTGTTTTACGGATGGGGTACAGTAGACAAATATGTATGTCCTGTAAGAATCATATAGAGAAAGGGAGAAAATTAGGGCTGAGGGAAATTGATATAAGAAAAAGTCTGAAAGGTTCTGTAGGCAACATAAAAAGAAATTCACCTAGGATGGACAACTTCCCTTTCATAGGCATAAAGAGAAAATATAGGACAAGAGCAAATACAGATATATATGTATGTAGGTAAAAGGACAGAATGTAGAACTCAAAAATATCACCTTGACATCACAAATATCAAACATGAGTCAAACCCAAAGATGAGATTGAGGGGGGTGATGAAGGACCTTAAAAAAAATGGGCAAGCATTATGAAAGGGGAGGGGAGAAACTAATTGAAACTGAAAAGAATTGTCTGAATTCCATTTCCCAAAACACATTGAGACAGTTAAATCACTTAGTTCTGGGGTTCAAATGCTGTTACTTTTTACTTACTAGAGATAAACTCTACTCATCTTTCTGCCATATCTTGACTGATTGCTTGATTAAATAATTTAGATATTCACACTATTTAACTTCAATCAAGCCCTAAACCAAAATCCTAAACCTCTTTATACCTATGAAAGGGAAGTTGTCCATCCTAGGTGAATTTATTTTTATGTTGCCTACAGAACCTTTCAGACTTTTTCTTATATCAACTTCCCTCAGCCCTAATTTTCACCCTTTCTCTATATGATTCTTACAGGACATACATGTTTGTCTACTGTACCCCATCCGTAAAACACAGGTTAGTCTCCAATTTAGATCAATATTTTAGTAGATAAAAAAGAGACATAAATAAAAAAATAAAAGCCCTAAACCTAAACTAAAATCCCATACATTTATAAATCTAAAGATAAATTCACGGTTCTCAAGTTATTTAACATTTTATCAGTGTACAAAACATCTAGAATTTCTCATTGTTAAAAATTAGAATTCATTATCTTCTAAGGTATCATTCTTCTCATACTTCTGGTTAAACTTTTATGGATTCCTTTGCTAAAGGGCCTTCATCTATTTGATTATAAATGCCTACGTGCCTGTTTCTTTTACTCCATGCAAAGGTGTTCTTATTCAGGCTTTTGGTTTAAGTGCTATCTGTACACTGATGATAAGCATATGTTGTATTACACATAAAAACTACAAATATGCTGGCAGTGTTAATCTTTCCCCTAAACTCAACCTCAAAACTACCTGTTCACTTATGTGTTCATCTAACTGTTCCAAAAATTACAAATTCCTACTTTTCCTGTAATTACTTAACAAATTACATATAATCACATAAATCAAAATGGTTCATCTAGCTGAACACATAGGGTCATCATTAATTGGATTTTATCTCCTTTTATGTCATCGAATAGACCTGCAAATGCTACTTACTCTCCTTTTTTTTTGGCTCATTATTTATCTCTGATAACTTCTCAAGACTTGTTCTATATCAAGCCACAATAATCTCTTACTTAGAAAAGCATGGTCTTCCAAAGAGTACTTCTCCCTAATCATTTACCCAGCCTATAATAACCTAAGTGGCTTTTTTAAGTTATGAGCTAAATAATATCTATTTTTTGTTTAAAAATCCCTAATGTATTTCTGTTTCACTAAAGTAAAATCCAAAGTTGTTATAACGTATCTGAACCTACCATGTTTATCCCTTTCACTTTGCATGCCAATCAACTTTCTGTTTTTTCATCCTAGACAACTGGGGGATCTCTTCCTCACACTTCTTCAGGAATCCTTCCACACTAGATACTAAAATAGGTCTGTCAGGGCTATTGTATATGAGAGACAGTAACCCATCTCCCCCTACTGCTTCATTTATTTCAATGCATTTTCCAAAGAAAATATACCTACCTGGTATGCTTGTATATTTATTTCCTAAATTAATATGAACCAATGACTTTTCCATTTTATCTATTCTGAAAAACCCAAGACTTGATTAAGTTTGTATATTCTACAGTGGTTAACTATAAACACCCATTAAATAAGGGGGAAATGGAATGTTATTCAGCATCAACTATGTATTGGTCTATTTTTAAAAAGAAATTAGTGATTTGGATAATAGAAATTTCCCAGTCTGATTTGAAAAGAAAGGAGACAGAGAGCAAAAGGTTCTTTCTGCTAACGCTTCCAATGGGAGACAAAGCAGTTATTTAAAGATTACATTATGAGTATCATCAGACAAAAAATTCCATTTTTGTCCTATATACATTTCCATAAATATTATAAATATTTCTTACTAAATAGCAGGGAAAATGACAGAATCAAGTAGCCAGAGAGAATGTATAAAAATTTAGGCACTGGCTTGGCACAGGACTACACCATTTTGATGCTTAGGCACTGCATATGATCCCCTGAGCATAACCAGGACAAATCTCTTCAGAGTCAAGAGTAAGCCCCCTAAGTTCTGCTGAATGTGCTGAGCATTATCTCCCAAAAATACATATTTAATAAAATACACAATCTTCAAGTATGAACATTCAGAAATATGAATGGCTATCTTTCAAATATGAAGTATTTCTCCATTCTCTCATTTTGTGTTTTTAAGTAATAAATTGGGTAATTTTGTGAGTTATTTTCTTTCATTTCATCATTAACAACAAATTTCTAAAGTATGATATCCAAATTCTTTTGAAGAAACAAGAGCATATGATATGCCCCAGATGGTGCTTTCCAATTTTTTACACATAAAAAATGGTTTCACTGTGAAGAAACAGTGGGCATTTCTAATTCTACTGAAATCAAAAGAAGGTCATACATCTGTCTTTATAAATTCACACCAACATAAAGTTCTGTTTCAGAAAGGTATGTCAAAAATTGACCTTTTATTCAGCCTTCCATTAATATACTAAATTTTATTAGTGTTCTATATATTATTTTTGGTCAATTACAATACTGAACTCAAGTTCAAAAAATATCACAAAAAGTAAAAGGGACATTCATCTGTGATATCAGAAAATAATAGACTTGAGTGACTAAAAAGATAGAAGAGTTCAGGCACTTGTCTTTCATGTAGCATACCTAGTTCAATCCCAGTACCACCTATAAAACACCATTAATATTTTGTGGGTATGTGATTTTTGTTTGGTTGTTTTCTTATTTTTTAATCTTTTGGGGGGGATGGTGCTTGGCACATCCAGGAGTACTTAGGCCTTATTCTTTTTTATTAATATCTTTATTTAATCACATGACTACAAACAAGTTTGTAGTTGGATTTCAGTTATAGGAAAGAACACCCCCCTTCACCAGTGCTACTCTTGACTTTGTGCATAGGGATCTAGCCTAGTTGTATTCAGAGGACTATTTGTAGTGCTCAGCACCAACTGGCACTGCCAAGTGTGATACCTCTCTGAAACCAGGGGAAAAACACTAGACATTTTAATTTTATAGCTATTTTGTTTGGGAAGCCACACTCAATAGGACACAGGGGTTACTCCTGGCTCTGCACCAGGGACTTACTTCTGGCAGTGTACAGGAACTATATGGAATGCCAAGATTAAACCTTGGCCAGCCACATAAAAAGCAAGCACCTTATCCAATGTACTTTAGCGCTGGCCCCTGACATACTGTTTTATAGGTGTAAACACCAGTGCTGCCTGGAGGGCCATGAGATGACAGTCATGGAACTTGAGGGTGTGCAAAAAACAAGGCATGTGCTGCACCATTTGATCTAGTCTTTGACAACTTTCCACCTAACCCTGTTGACCTGACAAAGATGTAAGAAAGACAATTTTCTCATCTACCTTAATAACCTTCTTAACACTCATTATGACTACAAGAGCTGAGTAAGTCATAGAGTACTTTCTCTTAAACTATTTGTAAATAATAATAATATTAAATGAGAGGCCGGAGAGGTTGCGCTAGAGGTAAGGTGTCTGCCTTCCAAGTGCTAGCCAAGGAAAGATCACGACCACGGTTTGATCCCCCAGGGTCCCATATGGTCCCCCCAAGCCAGGGGCGATTTCTGAGCTCTTAGCAAGGAGTAATCCCTGAGCATCAAATGGGTGTGGCCCAAAAACCAAAAATAATAATAATAATAATAATAACAATAAATGAGCCAGTGTCAAAATCATCAAAACCCACTCTAGATGTAATCTCATGAAGTTATTGGTCTGAGTCACCCATCTCTAAGTGAAAGACCAAATTAATATAAATCAAAGACATAAAAGTCAGCTATCAACTAACTGTTGGGTTACTGATCCTACCCTAATCAATATTTGTACTTCACCTTAGTGTGTTATCTGGTGATGCTATATTGGATTATCCCTACTTGGTATTCCCAACCCATAGTAGGGTGGGGCCCAATTCTTGTCAATACAAGCAGAGTCTGAGGAAGGCAGAGGCTCACTCTTCAGTCTTCTTTCACTGAGCTGTGTTCCATCTTAGGAACAGAAAGTTTGGGTAGTGAATTCCTTGTATGAGTACTGGATTTCTTGAACCCATTCTTGTACCTCTTCACTGTGTCGATTATTTCCTGCATCAACATTTATTTCTAGGCCTGCATTTTGGATACCCTCATTTTGGAGCTTTAGGCTCTGCTAACAGTCAACTACAAAACAGTAGAAAGAAATAGGAAGCAGAGACTGTATGTGGACAATAATCTGTATATGGACACATGTCTGAATTAAACATATCCATATATGTGCATCGATATAATTGTGTTCTTCCATGTACCCTGCCTCCATCATTGTGTTCATATGTATGTATGTCTGCCTCAATATGTAGGTGGCATATCAAACTGAGCAAGTTTGTCTGTGGATGTGTTTTCGCTAGACTAAGCAAAAGGAAAGTATACGTGTGTCTTTCCAGAGCATAACAAAGTACCTGTATATGAATCAGTCTATACATATGTGTATATTTTTGTGCTTGAACAGGCATTATAAAATGCTCCAGAGACAGAGGAAGAACATATAAAGATGTGACATAATGAATAAGTGTGAGTGTAACAGTGCAAGTGCAAATACGTGTACATGGAGACAGTAAAAATACATGTACATGTTAGCTGGAAGTCTTTTCATTTCCATATGTAATAAGAATCTTTTTCATAATTTTATAAAAGCACAGCTTTATTCAAAAAATGTTTCATGCAGGAAAGCAGGTACTTCCAAATGTCTAAATTTTAAGTCAACAGAGATTATGTAATAAAAATATCCTAAAATAAAATAAAATAAAATATCCTAGTGGAAGAGAATAAAGAATCCAATTGACTTAAGTATCACCATTTATACATTAAATAAATGCTATTTTCCCTTCTGTTTAAAATAGCTTAATAATGGACTAATTTTTCCTTCACTAAATGGCTCTCTTTAAGTCAGTGTTACAACTGATTAATGGCTCTTGATTAAACATCAATTAATTTTAAATGAAGACTTAACATAAATAATTTCTGAACAATCATAATTAAACCTCATGCTAGTATTTTTTTGCATAAACATAAAACACCCTTGACAGAAGTGTTCCAACTTTTAAAACTATGTGTCATGGTGTATTGATACAGTGTGCTTGAATATAACTGTTCTCATTTCCAGAGCATACTTCTGTTCATTTCCATCTGCCTTCTCCAAAATTCTAGATCCAAATACTATGTCTTCATTGCATGAAAAGCAAGTAAGCATGCTTACGTTTTAGAACTGATCTAATATTTCTGTGTCTTCTCTTCATGCTTGTCACAGATAGAAGTCTGTCTAAACTTTATTCTAAAAAAGATTCTAAAGCATAAATCTCTGTAAATAAACACAACAAATATTCCATAATCAAATAGTAACTTTGCTTTCCTGATCTGGATCATCTGTTTGTCAACATTATTTGGTATTCCATTTTTCTCTCTGCATGAATCTTTTAAGAAATTGAACAAACTTTAAGGATGGGGCATCCGCTGAGTCATAACTGAAATGCTAGTCTCGGTGCTCCAAGGACAAGTTGAAGGTAGAGAATACTATACCCTCCTTGCAATGTACAGACACTGAAAGCTTTAAATGTGTAAAACACAGTGGGTCTCTAAGACACCACCTCCATTCCACCATATCATCCATCCATCAACCACAAGTGACCATGTCCACTTCTACATGGTAGGGTAGAAGAAGGGAGAAGAATTCAAATAAGTTATGATAATGTCTTGCACACAGCCCATCAAGTTCAATCTCTGGCACACTATATGGTCCACTGAGCACAATGCCAGAAATAAGCCTTGAACAATGCCAGGTATAGACCAAACATTAAAAAAAAAATTTTAATTAAATGTGTGATGTTTCCAGGTGTGAGGAAGGGATTTTTGTTTTGTATTTTTGTGTTCCTAGGGTATAACCCTAGGAGTAGTATAGCTGGGTCACATAGGTGTTCAATTTCCAGTTTTTTGAGGAATCTCCATACTGTTTTCCATAAAGACTAGATGGCATTCCCACTAGCAGTGAATGAGAGTTCCTTTCTCTCCACATCCCCACCAGCACTTATTGTTCCTGTTATTTGTGATTTGTGCCAATCTCTGTGATATGAGTTGGTAAGATATTGTTGTTTATTTGCATCTCTCTGATGATGTGGAGCATTTTTTCATGTACCTTTTGGTCATTTGTATTTCTTCTTTGAGAAATTGTTTCCTCTCCCCATTTTTGGATGGGGTTAGATAGTTGTGTGTGTGTGTGTGTGTGTGTGTGTGTGTGTGTGTGTGTGTGCGTGTGCATGGTGTTAGATGGAGGTCAGTGTTTGGTTCTTTACAAGAGCTGATCAGTTGTCCCAAACCACTTGTTGAAGAGGCTTTCCTTGCTCCATTTTGCATTTATTTCCCCTTTATAAAAAAATTAAGTGATTGTATGTCTGGAGAACATGTTCTGAATACTCAAGCCTATTCCACTGATCTGAGGATCTGTCTTTATTCCAATATCATGCTGGTTTTTGTTTTGTTTTTTTTTTGTTTTTTTTTTTATTTTTGGACCACACCCAGTGACGTTCAGGCGTTACTCCTGGCTATGTGCTCAGAAGTCGCTCCTGGTTTGGGGGACCATATGGGAAACCGGGGGATCGAATCGCGGTCCGTCCTAGGCTAGTGCAGGCAAGGCAGGCACCTTACCTCCAGCGCCACTGCCTGGCCCCTACCTAATGACTATAGCTTTCTAGTACAATATAAAGTTGGGGAAAGTGATGTCTCCCATATTCCTTTTCCCAAGGATTGCTCTAGTTATTTGTGGGTGTTTACTGTTCCAAATGAATCTCAGGAGTGTTTAATCCACCTTTTTGAAGAATGTCATGGGTATCCTTAGCAGGATTACATTAAATCTGTACGATGCTTTGGAGAATATTGTCATTTTAATTATGTTAATCCTCCCAATCCATGAGTAGGGTATGTGTCTACATTTCTTTGTATCCTCTTTTATTTCTTGCAGTACATTTTGATGCCCGACAATAGATGAGTGGCTAAAGAAACTGCGGTACACATATACAATGAAATATTATGCAGCCATCGGGATAGATGAAGTCATGAAATTTACCTATACATGGATGTACATGGAATCTAGTCTGCTGAGTGAAAAATAAGTCAGAGTGTGAGAGATAGACACAGAATGATCTCACTCATCTATGGCTTTTAAGAAAAGTAAAAGATATTATTTTAACAATGTCCAGAGACAATAGAGATGAGTGCTGGAAGGACCAGCTTATGATATAAAACTCACCATAAAAAGTGGTGAGTGAAGTTAAAGAAATAACAATTTTTAGATCCATCATAACGATGTCAATAAATGAAGGATGTAGAAAGACTGTCATGAATTAGGCGGGGGTGGGAGAGAGGGGTGATGGGGGCAGTGGTGATGGGAATATTGCACTTGTGATGGGGGTGTTCTTTGTGTGACTGAAACCTGACTACAATCATGTTTGTAATCACAGTGTTTAAATAAAGATATTGTTTAAAATAAAATAAATAAAATAAACGTGATACTCAGACCCCCAAAATAATCTTGCTTTGACTTTCCCTAATACTAAGTAACAACAAACATGTTTTTATATGCCTACTGGCTCTTAATATGTCCTCTTCTGGAAACATCTGCCAATCTCCATATACATTTTCACCCATTTTGTAGGGTTTCTTTATTTTAGCCCATTTGTTCTGGATGTTAAAAGTCTGATTTAGTCACATTTGTTTGGTGTTATTATATCTTAGCCAATGAAGTAAAATCCTTGAAAACATCTCTGAAGTTCATCAAAATAACAAAGATATATCATCTCTACTAGGAATGAGCTATATCATAAAGTTTGGAAACAACCAGTGTTGGTGGGCATGTGGTTTAAAAAAGAGGAACCTTATACAAAAGGAACTTATACACTATGAAATATTGTTGGGTTCAATCTCTTTTTAAAAAAGTATAAGGATTTCTAAAAAAAAATAAATAGCAAAAATATAACTTTCCACATTACCCAGAAGTTCCACTATCTCCAAAACATTAATTCAAAAAGATTATGCACACTTGTGTTCACAGTTGTGCTTAGTATAATACCTAGAATATGGAAAGTGTTCAGAAACAGATGAATCGATAAAAGATGTTATGGCATCTATGCACAACGAATTGCTATGAAGCTTAAGGAAAAATTAAAATCTTGTGGTTTGTTGAAACTTGGATTAACTAAAGGGTATCATGTTAACTAAAGTTAAAAAGGACAAATAGCAGATGATCTCACCCATGGTACACAGAGAAACAAAACAAGAGATTAGACAGTATCGTCTGAGAATAACCCCTTCATTCTGGATCACAAAACTGAGATTACCAAACAAGAGTGGGGATTGGATATGGAGATTAAGAGTTGAACTAAAATGTAACAAACAGACACCAGCAGAGAGTCTTGAGAAGTTAGGTAACTATGTACTTCAAAAACACAATACAGGGTCGGAAAGATAGCACAGTCAACTCAGGACAGACAGTGGTTTGATTCCAGCATCCTATATGGTCTCTAAGCCTTCCAGGAGCGATTTTTGAGCACAGAGTCAAGAGTAACCTCCGAATTCCTAATGGTGTGACCCCCTCAAAAAATAGTGAGTAGAGTGCTTACGTTATATGTAAATATTCTAGACTTGTTCCCCAACATCAAACACGGTCCCCCAGACTTCCAGGAGAGATCCCTGAGTGCAGAACTAGGTGTAAGTCTTGGAACCATTGGGTGTGGTCCAAAAAAAAAAAACAAAAAAAATCACAAATGTTAAAACTAGTAAATATATTATCTAAGATATAGTATTTTAAAGTAGTTTTCCATATATTTCCTATCAGGAATAGAAAATAGCTGTACTTTAATAGCAGTAAAATGTCATACATTTTATTAATGCACAAATGTTTCCTATAGATGAAAACTTTCATCTATGAAAGTCATCATGATATACAAATTATGCTATTTTCATATTACTGATTACACACTGCTTCTGGCATTTCATGAAAGGAATCTGGAGGCTGAAAGTATTGAAAATACTTCAAAAATATATACTAGCATGTTCTGTTATTATATGCTACCATACTTTTCAAACATCCAGGAAGTATATGCAAATGTATATAAAAGTATATGAGTCTATGTGATTATGTATCACTCAAGACTTTGCCTTAATGCTTTTTGTTGAAGGAGTTTTTTGAATAAAAATATGAGGCTCAGAACCAGGGGACACAGCTCAAAGGACACAAGCTTTGAATGTAGGATGCATTAGAATCTACAATAGAATGCTGGCAATGAGTCCCAAGCAAGAAATTTCCAGAGGACCACCAAATGTAGTCTACTCCCAACCCATGCCAACTGAAAGAGACTATTCTCAATAGTTCAAGATCACTCTTGGGTTTCAAGAGTTTGGGGCTATGCCCTGCATGCTAGACACAAATAAAATTGTGGTAGAATTAAACTCAGGATCGCCCATATGCTAAGCATGAATCTACTGTTTGAGTTGCCACCTTACTGCTTCTTAGAACGTTTTAAAAAGTTAGTACTTTTCTTACATAATCAGGCATGGATTAGACAAGACTGACACTTTCCTATGTTTACTTAAAATATTTAATCTTTTAAAAATATTAAACAGCAGAATACTTTTTATGGTTTTCTTTGCCTCTTTTTCTTCCATTAGCCAAAGGTTGGTTTGTTTGATTGATTTTCAGTTTCTTATCAGTTTGTTTCAGGTTTTTTTTCTCTCCCAAATATCTAGAAGATAACACTTAGTGTATTATTTTCCTTTTTTTTAAATATTATAGATTTCTAAGTGGCTCAGGGGTCCCACCAGCAAGTACTACCCAAATGTAATGGAAGTTCAGAGAAAGAGCACCAAGGATACCATGGTTGGTACTCCAGCCTGCAGTGTTGAAAATTGTAATTCCTAGAGCTATCCTAGTGCCATAGAACCTCCAGGGCCTTAACTGGTGAGTAGACAGGATTCTGTTGTTAGGGAGTAGCTCATCCTTGGGCACATTCACTTTCCATCTATCTTTCTTCACCTTTTTTTAAAGTAGTAATTTTTTAAGTAGTAATTGCAAAAGGCGTTACTTGGGAGACGATAAAAAATATCCTCATGATTGAAACTCCTTATAGTCATCTAGCAGAAATGTTCCTGTTTATCACTTAAAATATTTTGTTAGTCCTTTAAGTCTTTTCCAACAAAGGAAGAATGGGGGAGTTTAAGAAGTTAGGTACAAGAGAAGACGACTGATAAAATTAGTAAAGCCTCCAACTCAGAGTTCAGCTATTCTTACAATTGATATGCCTTTATTTTAAAAACACACAGTATGCTAAAAACATTCCTTTTGATGAGAATGCTTCAGAGTTTCACACACATTCTTAAGAGAAATTTTAAGGTAATATTCCGTATTTAGCCAGTTTAGACTAAATGACAATGTATTTCCCACCAGGTACATGTCAGATAAACTAGCATGCTTAATTCAGTCTAAACTAGAGCTCCTCTAGAATATGATTAATGATGTGTTCCATGTAGGCATCCCCTAGGAGAACATCTCCTAGCTCTATATATCCTAATGAAATGGTATAATTCATAATTCATTAATCTGTTTCAAAGGAAGATGTAGTAAATGTGTTTCTGTCATGTCCAAAGAGACAAAACGGTGAGAATTCATAGGCATGACATATGTTTAAAATTTACTATGTTTTGGCCTGTGCCAAAAATTCCAGGTTTGGTGCATGGAAAGGCAACCTCTGTACTTCCAGAAGTACATATACACACATGTATGCACATACAAATTTACTGTGTTCTTCGTAATACAATGTTACCTATCAAAATATTTAACTGCATAAAATATATAGAATTAGAAGCCAGAGAAATTGTACAGTGGGTAGGGTGCTTGCCTTGCAAGTGAGTGACCTAGATTCAATCCTCAAACCCCACCATAATTAACTCAAGAATATTGAGTGTCCCAGCCCCCCAAAACAAGCTTTCAAAAATTACTTAGGTAAAGGACCTGGTTTACTATGAAAAAAAGTTTTCACACAATACATTTTAAAATACATAGTATACTGTGTAAATGAGTTAAATAAAAGTTTACTGATCATAGTGAATTAGAAGACACTGGGAAAGCATGGGTTAATAAGCTTTGATCCTTCTTTAGGATCCCCACTTCTATGAGGATTACCTTTACTGCTAACCACACAGTTGCCAAGGGTGAAGCCATTTCACATATTTAAAACTATTATTTAATGTAATTCATGGATTAATTAACGACTTCTTAAATTTAATAACTTTACTAAAATGCTATCTTTTTCTAGAGGCAAGAAACTAACTTGTACACAAATTTCTTTGGTCAAAGTTCCTGCTTTCAGGCACAAAAAGAGAGCATAGATGTAATGATGATGAAAACTATAATGTTCTGAGTAAGAATAATTCTAATGATCAGGGGTCAGAGTGATAGCACAGTGGGTAGGGCATCTGCTTTGCATGTGGCCTACCCAACTTTGATCCCCAATATCCCATATGGGCCCCTGAGCCTGCCATGAGTGATTTCTCAGTGCAGAGCTAGGAGTAACCCCATTTGGTTTGGCCCAAAAATAAAAAATAAAAATATTCTAATGATCAGCAGACCAGCAATGAAGTCTTAGTCAAAATAATTTGGTAGAGTTTTACGTTCATGGAAGTTGCTATTCCTAAACTATTAAGCACATCTGTATTATGAATGCTATACCCACATACTAAACTCTCCTACATTTTTGTAGGAATGTAGATTTTTCTAAACTTTTGAATTTTAGTCTATAGCTTAAGCTAGAATGTTAACATTATTTGACTATATAAACATAACTGGGTACACTTAAATATTTACTCCTGAATGAAAGACAAAATTTCCAGGTCTTTAAACCTTAAATATTTACTTCTGGGCATTCATTTTCTTTTTCTGAAGAATTATTTACTTGTCCACAAAATGAATATATTGAAACAAAAATATCTAGACATGAGAATAAGATGACGTTATTATTGTTCTCTTTTAAAGCCTGTACATTTTAAAGGGACCAGTGTTGGAACATTGCACTCCTGAAACTCAAAGATAAATATCTTTGTCGCTTTATAATTTACTGTGATACAATTAAAAAAATAAATGAAAACTCTAAGTTTAAAAATTGTGAGAGGAAACCCAGTCTTTGCATGGAAAACTTCATCTACATAAGGATTCTCTTTGGTCAGACAGAGAAAAATTTATACAAATTGTTCAATAACTCAAAATTCATATGTATGAAAAGATAACATTGCTCTGGTCAAAAGAAATATTTCCTTTTACTAACCTTGATGCTGTAAGTTTGATGAACCGGTGAGGTCATGAGAATGAGGGCTCTTGTCTGCCTGGATCTTGTCCCCACAAATCAAATCCTACAACACTGGGTAGCACTACTATTCACAATATCAGAGATGAAGTCTAAGTCTCAAAAATGGTGACTTTTAATAATATATTAAAAAACTGAAATTGCTTTCTGTGGCTTGACCAGTTTACTTTTATATCTGGTTTCTTATCCAGGCAACTCACGGTCACAACTCCTTCTTAGTTTTTCATCAATATTTGCTTCACTATCAAGTGTGTCGGCAACATTTAGTACTGTTTTATCTGTGTTTCTATGATTTCTCTTTGGACAGAAGTACCTCAACTTAGATAGTTTTCCTTGTATATGAAGTGTTCATCAAGTTTATGACTCCTTAAACTAATACCAATACTTAAAGACATTTTCAAATCTGGCACAAAAAAGATATAATTCTAACTTCATATAATGCCGTTCAAATATTTTCTAATCCAATAGTATGCAATTATTTTTAAGTCTTGTTTTAGTTGGAAGTCATTGCTTACAAGTAACTAAAACTCCAAATCCAAAGAATTAAGCATGAAAGTTACTAATAAAAGTTACTGCAATAAAATATTTTTTTCAGAAAGCAAGAAAATTTATGGGTTTGTATAACCAAAATCTCCTTTGACAGTATGACTTGGTCCAGAAACTAAGCAATGTCATCAAAATTCTTTGTAGATCAACCCTTTGACCTTAAATTCTATGTTTACACCAGGTTTATTTTAAAATTCTGATAATATGAAGATTTAAGGCAAATGATTAATTTACTTATAATAATATGAAGTTTTCCAAGTAGCCTAGTCAAAAATGCCAGTATTTAGGACTGAAGAAATGTGGGGCCGGTGAGGTGGCAGTAGAGGTAAGGTGTCTGCCTTGCAAGCACTAACCAAGGAAGGACCATGGTTAGATCCCCTGGGGTCCCATATGGTTTCCCCAAGCCAGGGGCAATTTCTGAGCACTTAGCCAGGAGTAACCCCTGAGCATCAAACGGGTGTGGCCAAAAAAAAAAAAAACAAAAAATAGTGTAAAGGGTGTAGAATAACTGTGCTGCATGAAGCTAACCGTTTTGTTCCTAGCACCTCATATGGCTTGGCGAGCCTGTCAGTATATACATATATTTACATATATTTATATATACTGAACATTTGGCAATATTCTTTTTAGAAATTCAGATATCAGAGATAGTACAAAAAATAAAGTCATTGGCTTGCACAAGCTGACCTTGGTCTGATCCCTGTATCACATATGGGTCTTCAAGGCCTACCAGGAGTGGTCCCTGAGCGTAAAGGCAAGGGTTTTCCCTGACAACAGCTGGATGTGGTACCCCAAAAGCCAAAATTTTGCTGTGGCTAAGAATATGGGAAACTGTTAGTCTGGGTCTATCCAGGTCATTTTGAATATAAAGGAAAATGTCTATACTACCCAATCTTCATGGATAGGCTATGAAAGTCATTGTATTATAGAAGAGACAAATGATACTTGGAAGTAGACCAATAAATCTTCCCAGCCTCCCAACACTGGCAGGCCAGACTGTCAAACCCAGGTGGTTTTTAGGGTTTTTTCAGGAATGAAACTGGGACTCCTACATGCAAACAATGGCCTCGTTAATAGAGCTATCTCTCTGCCCAATTAACAAATCTTAACAACAAACCTAAATCCTTGACATTTATCAAGTTGTGATATTTCAGTATGTTCTATTTCTTACATTAAATCACACAGGAAAAGTATAATATTCTCTACACTAGATGAAAGATGAATAATAATATTAGCAAAATAGAAAAAATAAAAAAATAAAAGCTGAATACATGCTTGACAGAATAACTCAATACATTTGTGAACTGCAAGATTAAAAGAAAATAGAACTTATGAATCACAGTTAAACTTGACATTTAAAAAAATGTGACCACAAAGAATTTTGTTTTGCTTATTTTTTGTTATTGTTTTGAATTGTTTTCACTTCAAAATAGTCAGAAATTTTGACTCACACTTGAAAAGCGAATGGAATTCTCTCATATTTTAAGAATTTTATTGATGAGCAAATATAAAAAGCTAAAATAGTTTGACTTCTAAATACAGTGACCTTACTTTCTAGTTTACCAGGAGAGTTTCTGGTTTATAGCTTTTGTCTCTGGGTGACTACTAATATTTGCTCTCTAAAAATAGTCTTGATTTTTATAATAACCTTTATAGAAATTTTAAGTTTAAATATATATCAAAAAGCATGATATAGTCTAAAAGAAATTTATATAAGAATATTATTCAGGGGCCCGGGAGATAGCATGGAGGTAAGGCGTTTGCCTTTCATGCAAAAGGTCATCGGTTCAAATCCCGGTGCCCCATATGGTCCCCCATGCCTGCCAGGAGCAATTTCTGAGCATGGAGCCAGGAGTAAACCCTGAGCACTGCCGGGTGTGACCCAAAAAACAAAAAAAAAAAAAAAAAAAAAAAAAACCCCAAAAAGAATATTATTCAATCAAATAAAAATAAAGTTAAACAGGCATACTCTTTAAATGAGTAAAAAGTTTCATTCAATCCATCATATCTGAAGAAATACATTTGAAGCCACAGTGTTATCCTCTAGGCTGTGGATTATAGTTCATCATTCCTTTCTGTTAATATTCTTCCCTGGAACAATCAGTGATAAGACATTTACAGATGTGTGGACACTAAACTGACATGAATGGCCTTTGTATTGCAATACAATCAGATTATGTCTGAGCTAAATGCTTTGTGTCCTTTATAGGACAAATCCTAATCCTCATTTACAAAAGTAAAGCCAGTCTAGTTAGTCTTTGGATATATATTCATTTTGTCTTTTAAAAAAATTGTAAGTTACAGAAACTAAGCTTTTAATTCATCAAGTACATTTTTTTCTAAAAATAAATGCTTGAAGAGTTAGGACTTTGGCTAAAGCATTCCTTTTTGATTATCTGAAATATTTTATTACAAAAACAAGGCTATTTACCTTCTAAAGAAAGCAGATTAAAAAAAGAAACTAGACACCCTAGTCTAATAGACTAAGAACAATCTAGAAACATACCTCATTTCCTCCTTTCTTAAGAGTTTATTTTAATGTTCTGGGTAACTTCTGTTACATTTTATCAGTTAGGTTGCAATGATGTTTTAAAGGAGTCAGAAATATAGCATGGGGGTAAGGCATTTGCCTTGCATACAGAAGGACTGTGATTGAAATCCTGGCATCCTATATGGTCCCCCGAGCCAGGAATAACCCCTGAGTGATGCCGGGAGTGACCCAAAAAAATTTAAAAAAAAATTGTTTAATTAAAAAAAAAACAAAAAACAGAAGTCTCTGCCAAGAATATTGACCAAACCAATGTACATTGAGTCTTTCTACTTTTTGTCGTTTTAGTACATGATCCTCAAGTCTCACATAAACACAAATCTTTGAGATTTCTGCCACTTCCCAAGAAGTGAGAGAATGAATTGCAGTTTGTGGAAATCCCTCTCCTTTACTTAACTCCTGAGTTTAATCATTGGCCAACTCATTTCTTCTCTAGCGTCTATTATACCTTCTCGATCTCCTGAACAATAAGATCCAAGGCCAACCAGGCAGGATCCAGATTTCCATATTTTCCCTCTGCTCTATAGAAAATAATGATGGGGGGGTGTCTTCTTTAAATTTTAATCATCTCTGTAAACACCATAATCTGAAAATGAGGAGACTAAAATTATCAAACAAAATATAGAAAAAGGAACTGAAAAAAGGAAAACAGCTAAAATGTACCCAGAGTAGACAGTTTAGAATAAAAGGGAAAAAAGGCATCTGTTCTATTATTAAATGAAAAAGGGACTCGACAATGGGGAAGACTATATTTCCTTTATAAATTTAATATCTACATAATACTACCACTTAACCTGTTTATCCCCAAATGTAAGGTAGTGTCCTGTATCACTTTGTTCCCTTGATTTTTTTAAACTTATTTTTATTTATTTTTCCTTTATATATGTGTGTGAGAATGCATATATGTGTGTGTGTGTGTGTGTGTGTGTGTGTGTGTGTGTGTGTATTTTTGTCTTGTTTCTGTTTTGTTTTATTCCTTAACTCCACCTATTTTGGTTCTGCTTGATACAAAAATCTACAAGAAAAAGTCTTGCCTGGGATAATTGCTCAGGTCAAAACCAGGGCAAAGAAACGATGGAGCATGACACTCTCACCCCCAAATGCACCAGCAATATAATATATAACCATTTCTTCTTGCAAAGACATACTAAAAAAGGAGAAATTTTACATATAGAAACAAGCTCTTATCTACTAGGGATAAGAACTCATACATTTTACAGTATAGGGGCACCTCCCACCTTGAACATATGTCATGTGGACTCAACTTAGATTCTAGGTGATTAGATGGCAACCCTCCAAACCCCGAGCCCTCCCAAACATAGAACCGACACAGATCTCTGCAACAGCTCCAGGAACCAATCTCCCTCTGGGACATTTTTAATACTGCTCTGACACCAACATGTGCCGGTTTTGACATGACATCCTCATAATGAGGAAATGGCAACAATTTGGTCTAAGAGCAGGTTGTCTTACGTCGTCATCTCCTAATGATAAGATGAAATCAGAAGACATGTTATCCTTTCATTTGTACAAAAGCCAAGTTTGCTATCTACAGAAGACTGACTCTGACAACTATTACTGGGCAGAACTTATCCTGGGTCCAATAAAAAAGACCCTCATCTAGGCCTTGGAGTATGTGATCTGTACAACAACCAGGATCTCTAATTCCAGAGGTCTGACTGCAACCAAGCAGATCTTTTAGAAACATAATGAAAGACTCTTTCCTATGCTTTATTCTAGGATCAGGGCAAAAACCAAGACCACCAACTACAGAAGACTGATTAAAACAACAGTGATGGAGCAGAACTTCTAGAACTAAAAAGAAAGACTCCATCCAATGCCCCAACCTTTGACCTGTGCAAATATCAAGATCTCAAGCTACAGAGGCCTGATTTTATCATCCACTATGGAGCAGAAAGTTTCCAGACACCACAAAATGACCTAGGGGAGAGTAAAAAAATAGGTTCAGAGCCTGTAGTTATTCCCATGACAGTATACTTCAAGGGCAGAGAAACCCTGCATCTCTTAGGTCAAGGGAATTCCCTTTCTAATCTCCCCAATATTTACTGTGCCTATGCAAAAATAAATAAAAAGAGAGAAGCACAAATTTAAAAAATGTTAGTTTTGTTATTGTTGTTTGTTTATTTGCTCCATGGGTGTGTGTGTGTGTGTGTGTGCTTTGTTGTTATTTCAAGACTGTGGTTATTGTGTGGTTGTTGTCTTTATTGATGTGGTGCTTTTTGAGTTTTTGTTTGAATTTTTTATATTGTTGTTATGTTTTTCTTTCTTTTTCTCTTTCTTTTCTTAAATTGATCTTTATAGCCTCTATAAGGACTCCTCCCATTTTTTGCTTGTTTGATTTTTGCCCCATTTTATTTATTTTTTCATCTTTCCTTCAAACAGAACCACATAACCTGTTCAGCCTTACAAATTGAGGGGGAAATAATGGAGGGTACCAAGACCAAACAGTTGTATGAACATTAATTAGAAATAAAAAAAATGATCAAACTTAAACACCAAATTCAAAGCCAATGACAACAGAATTGATACCCAGTCTACAACAAGCCAGACACAAAGGGGACCACTTATACTAGCAGCCCAGAGGGTAAAGGAGAGGGATATGGGATACATGCTGGGAGCAGGGGTTGAGGGAGGACACCATTGGTGGTGGAAATGCCCCTGATTAAATGTCTCCTAAAATATAACTGTGAAAGATTTGTTATCCACTTTGGTCAAAATAAAAAAGGGGTATTTCTTAAAACAATACCATAAAACTATAAATACAACAATGTCAAAACAAGAGGAGCTTTGATTGCCCATGGACTGTCTTCAGGGATGGACTGGAAAACAACTCATCAACAACAGAAAGATGTTTCAGCTTTAAATTGATGATTGATTTCATTCTTGTTAAAATACTCAGACCTTACTTTCCCTTATCCCATCCATCTTTTATAGATCTGCTGAATAGCAAAAATATACTTGTGAGTTTCCTTCTTTAGAATAACATTTAATAGCAAAATATTTTTCCACAATGCAAATGGTCTAAATCTTAAACTTGTATTTTTTAAAAATTAATCTGCCTTGCAAATTACCCAAATATAAATCTTGTCTTAATTCATCTTCCTGTTTAACACTTACTAAAAGACTTATTGAAAAAATAACAACCAATTATATTCACTTTTAAAATAAAAGTAAATTTGAATATAAAATTCATATATGAACTTGCTTTAAAAGATTCTGTCCATTCAATATTTAAGTTATTATCATGTTCTAAATGCTTTCAGAAACAGAAGACAAATTTAAAACTCAACATGGTATTTGAAAACCAAAAATGAGACATAAACTTATTTAAGGAAATAAATTAACATGGTATATCACTATAGAATAATAAATTCTCCAACATCATCTCAATTTATTAATATCCCTTCATGTGATAGGTTCAGTATCAATTGATACAGTAGTCATTAATACATAAATATGATGAGCATATGAGGAAGAAAAGCATAAAAAGCATCCAACACAAAGATATTTAAAGAGTGTGTGTGGAGTTGAGGGAGGAAAATGAAGGGTGTTTAGAGAATTCCAAGCAGAGAGAGAAAGTGCTAAAGCAGATTGTATTGGCAGAACATGAACAAAGACTCAGAATCCAGGCCATAGATATCCTAACAAACTTCCCCAAGAAATGCGAATGGCTCCAAAAATATTTATAACTTTTCCTATTTGTTTCCCATATTATATATTATTTAGAGATTATAATAGCCTTTATTTTAAGAAACTATTCACTTGAGGTTCATATGTTCATTTCTGCTCTCAGCTTCAGTAGTATTTTAAAATAATGAATCTTTTATTCAATATTATCTTCAGATTATTTTGCTCTAACATTAAGCAAAATATACTGAGGTTACATTTTTATCTAAAATATAGATAAATAAAAATAGTGAAATATCAAAAGAAATACCTGGAAAACAGGCTAAGCTCTTGGTTCTTATGAATTTTCACAGTCTGGAAAATACAAATAAGAGACCAGAGAGATAATGCTGTGTAGAGATTAAGATGTTTTCAATTCCTTAGGTTAATGTTACACCTATTCCTGGCACTGTATAGACCCATAAGTATTTCCAGGAGTAACCCCAAGCAATGAGTCAGAAGTAGGCTCCAAGCACATAAGTAATTCCTCAAAACCCCCTTCTCCAAAAAATAATAAAAAAAATATACATCACTTCAAAAACTTAGAAATATCTATAGGTTTAATACAATACTAGCAAAACCCCAATAGTATTCTTCATTGGAGTAGAATAAAAATGAACCTTGTAATTAGACCTTGGAGACATTATGCTGAAGTGAGATGGAAAATAACAGATACCAGGTCATGCCATACTATATGGAATACAAAGAAATGAATCTCTTATATAGAACATATTATCTTATAAAGAACAGATTGGTGATAACCAAAAGAGAAGTAGGATATAAAAGTAACAGGGATTAGGTGCTGAAGTGATAGATAGAGAGTAGGGCACTTGCCTTTTACATAGGCCACCCAGATTCAATCCCAGAATTCCTATAGGGTACCCCTAGAACACCACAGGTGATCCCTAAGCATACATCCAGGAGTATACCCTGAGCTCTGAGTACTGAGAGCTTCATCTAAAATTTTATAGACAGTTAACAGTAGTGGTGGACCTTTTGATGAAGATCATGGTGGAGTACATATACATACTTAAATATATAATATTCATCTGGAACATATACAGTGATATAAACCAAGGTTACTTTAGTTAAAATTATTTTTAAGGAATAATTAAAAGAAAAGGAAAACCTTTTACTTTAAAATATATCTCTGCAATCTAGTCTTCGGCAAGTCTCTCTGAAAATATTTCATAAAATATTTCATAAAATTTAACTGATTTGAAATATATAGGTTTTATGAATTTCCTAGGCTCAGTGCCTTTAAAATTTCCTAGGGGTCATATTATATATTTATTCCTAGGATCAATAGTGTCAGCAGATGTTAAGACTTTAAGTCAAGTATAAAGATTTAAAAAAAGAGATGAAAAGGGAGGGAGGGAGGAAGGAAGGAAGGAAGGAAGGGAGGGAGGGAGGGAGGGAGGGAGGGAGGGAGG